>QOCX01000273.1:0-36204 GCA_005959815.1 Sarcophaga bullata
TTGAATTTCCAATTTACATAATTTTCATTGTTCAATTTATGAAATTTTGTTTTTGTGTCTGTCATCTTTATTTTATTTAAAACAACTTTATGTTGGTTTAACGCTTTATTTTTTATCTTTATGTCCTTTATTTTTCACTCGATTTTCTGGAAACTTCATATGCATAGTCCATAACCTATTGCAACTTTATTAAAGAAAAATATGCGTCTTTATTATTCAAGTGACTTTATTGGAATAAAAAATTTTTCTTCATATAATATTAAAATCTATATGTTTCAAAGGTTACTAAGATATCTTAAAACAAGTTATATATTAATTGCTTTCAAAGGTTACTAAGATATCTTAAACAAGTTATATATTAAGTAATAGTAAAAATCTTATATGCTGAAAGTGAATGTTATTACTACAACATAAACTGTAGGTCCCGCCACTCATGTATAAAATTAACACACACAACATGTGAGAAGCTAGGCCGTAATCCTGACTGAAGGATAGTAGTGGCCAATTATGTATGTATGTATGTAATATCACCATCAAAGTATCATCAATTAAGGAAATCTGCTGGCAGATTACTGTTCGTATTCGTCACAACATATTGTTGTGAGTCACTTTTTTCAACAATGAAGTTTATAATATCGAAACACACTTTACAACTCACAAATGTGTATTTCACGGAATTAATTCGTACCGCGCTTACTAATTACGAACCCAATTTCAGAAAATGCTAGGCTAAGTTACAAACGCAGATGCCATATATCAGCAAACAATAGCTTAATTTAAATATATGGTTGTATATGTTTCAAAGACGTATTAAAAAAAAGTAATTATTCAATATAAACTCCCGTTACAACAGATTATTGGAATTCGGCTCTTTTTGGAGTGAAATTTGACCATACCTGTTATTTAGTTATGTTACTTTTTTTTAATAACAATAAAAAATTATCTTTTAATTAATGAAAAAAAAAACTAAAAAGTAATCTTTAACAAGAGATTCTTAATTTATTTTTTCAAAACTTTAACCATTCTCACGTTCCATACTCTATTAACAAATTTTTACTGACAATCATTTGGAAATAACGGTCATTTCATTTCATTTCCATAAAGCGGATTTCTGACATTTGCCTTTATTCGTTCTTTAGCTATTCAATATTAAATATTCTTTTGAAAAGTGTTAAACATGCCTAAAATTTTCTTTTCTTTTTATACCGTTGGTAACCGATTTCTGTCGTAATGCCTCCTTACGTTTGTAATAATTTTGGAAGTATGGTTCATATTCAAAAGACAAATCAGAAAATATACTCACTCTTCTTATCAAAATTTGATATAAGTATTGAAAACAAAACAATTTTATATAAAACAGTTTTGGATTTGGATCTATTGTCTACAACTTGGGGAAACAACTAATAACTCGAACTTTATGACTATTTGATAAGACCTCTTGGTACTTGGTAGTAAACGAAACATACATACATAATTAATTGGTCATTAAAAGCCCTGAGTCAGGATTCCTACATTGCTTCTCACATCGGAATTTTTGCTAGAAATCTGTTGAGAGGAAGTCGCCGAAGAAATATTTTTTTGTTTTGTGTCTGACGTGCGAATTGAACAGTGGGTACGAAACAACAATCGAAAACAATCGAAACATAACGAAGTTCAAATAACAGCGATTAGGGAGGAGATTGGCTATTTTAATGAAAAATATCTTTAAAGATATCTGCAATCATATTTACGTATATTTTCGTGTGGTCTAATGAGGTTGTTTTTTATTTTTTAATCTCCGATAGACAAGCCCGCATTGCCGTTTTTTTAAAGGATACTAAATTTCAAAAAACACCTATTCCATATTGAGGTTGAACGACACCAAACACTCCTCTGTAATTGTCTTAAGATTTCGTCTGAGGGCGTATGCGGGTACACTGTCAATTTCCAATCGCACAGCATAATATCGTAAAGGTTTTTAATTATTTCAGACTTGGAGATTTCAATTTGAGGTCAGGAATGTTGGACATCTTCTGTACTTGCATGCACACAAAAAGTCTAAGAATACAATTTTTTAGCTTTGAAATGTAGGTCTCGCTTAATAAACTAAAAATCGCATTTTTCCATTCATACAATGCTCAAAATTACAGATAGTCTGCTATTAAATTAAAGACCGCAATTTATCTAATTTTTTATATTAATTTCTTAATTAAAATATATTTACAAATTATACTTACACGGTGCTAAATTGAAAATACACCCGAGTAGCTACCTAGTCTAAGTTGTTCACTAGGTTGAGTGGAACTCAAAAATACTTTTTTTATATTTCTCGTAGCCTCCAAACTTGTTTTATTTGACAAAAACTGTTTTTTTGATCTTTTCACACAAAATTATTGATTACCCAAATATGTTTCAACCTATTTTAAAAATCCAAAGTTTTTTAGAAAGGGGAAAGATTTACCTTTTAAATGGTATACATAAACATTTTGTTAAAATTTATATGTTAGAAGTTTTGATGGGGTAAACTTGCAAAATATTATTTTTTTATTTTTTTCAAATTTGGCCATTCTTAATTGCAAAATTTAATTAAAAAATATAAAACAAGCCATGACAATCTTAAAGTTCATTCTCTTCCGAAGAGTTTGACACTTCGTTTGATAAAATCGGACAAAAATTAAAGTAGTTATTATTTAAAGAGTATAACAGTTGACTCATATTTAATATATGTTGTCTTATTTAATGTGCTCTAAGTTTAAAATTTTTCAAATTTTTGATGGATTGCGATTTGCGCAAATATTATTATTTTGCTTTGCGTCAACTTTCGGTGGTTGGTCCAACGGAAAAATGACTCATTATTCAATAAACACTTAAGATCTATCAAATATAATGACTCAGCTGGCATACTCTTACGTATATATGTATATATTTGTTTGCAGAATTACTACGACATAAGTACCAATACATCATAAAAAAAGAAAAAAGGAACTATAGGTTTAAGAATATTTCCTATTTGAGCTCCATACCTCAAAATGAGTTCATTGTCAGTACGAACAAAGAATTAAAAGACAACTAATATACTTCGTTTTCCCCTTATTAGCTGCCAGACCCACCTTGGTAGAATCCCGTTCAATAGCACTAAAGGCAGCAGTAACATCTCGCAAGCAATTGGATGCTTTTTTGAAAAATAGTGCCATTGCACTATATAAAATGTAAAAAATAAAATGATGGATGTAGTTAACGGTTTATCCTCCTGAAGTCCACTGCTGAAATCGAACAAAAATTAGTAAATTATTAAGTAATTAAATATACTTATTAAGACTTTATAAAACAATTTTCAATTTGTAGATAACGTGCCGAGACTAAATGGAGGAGTACGACTTGGATGGTAGGTACGAGAAGCATGCCTTCATCAAGTTAACACTGTCTGACAAATTTCTCAGAGATATGTATTTATTTTCTATATAATATATATAATCATGCATTGCTCACATACATTTAATTATTTTTTTAATTTTAGATCTTTTCCACGATTTTTTCAAACCGCCTGCCATCACTAGCGTAGTTGGTCAGTTTCCGTACCATATCCAGAGAGGCCTCATATTCGAAAACCTCAATTTCTTCTGCTGAAAAGTTTGTGATGTGACTAATGGAATTGATTCCTGCATATATGGGGCCTTCCTCTACTTTACCCTTTTTGCACTAGCTCTGAAGTGGAGAACCTTTTATATATAAAAATTATTATATGCTCTCGGTCCGCATTATGCAGACACAATGCAATGCAAATATCTTTCCATTGCCATTTTACAGTCTGATGTAGACAACTTTTCCATTTGACCTTAAAAACCTTTTTAACGTTGCGTTAGCTTGATCAAGTTCGTATTTGAGATCTTTGATCTGACATTTTAAAGATCTTATTTATTATATTATTTAATTATATCGTTTATATAATATGAAAATGAAATTATAAAAAAATATTTCATTTTCCGTCAAATATAAAAAATTTCAAATTATTTAGAAGGCCATGAGTGCTTTACAGCAAGTTGGTCCGAAAAGAACGTTCTATATTATTTATACAGTCTTAAATCAGTACGCATATAGGGTTGCAAACGAAACATCGATGTTTTACAAAAAAATTAATTTCGATGTTTACCATCGATGTTTTGATGAACGATGCGCTTTAATGGTTGTGACATCGTTGACATCGTTTAAATGAACGATTTTCTGTATACATAAGGAAAAATTTTGCTCATTGTATAAGGGTACCACTATAAAATCTGAGATCGATGCCAGATATGGAGTATGGAGCAATCTTTTTAAAACAAAAAATGAAAAACGCTGAACATGATTACATCACCTATGACAATTAGACGGAAACTATGCAGAACAAATCATTTGTAGGAGTAAGAACACACTTTTTGAGGAAAGATAATCTCCTCGGCGGTAGGAGTTTTTGAACTGACGGAAAAACATACATCAGCATGTATACAAGAAAACTTCATGATATTTTTTCTGAATGGAATGTATATCCATTGCAAAAGTTTCAGCTGTCATCACGGATAATGATAGCCGTGTTATAAAGGTTAATCGGGAAATGTTTGGTGAAAAACCGATTATTCCTTGCTTTGCTCACATAGTTAACTTAGGTGATACTAAATCTATTGAAAATGTAAAAGATTTGAACGAGTTGTTAACTAAGGTTCGTGATATTGTTAAATTTATAAAGAAAAGAGGACAAAATCAAAAAGTTGGTATTAGATATTCGCACAAAGTGGAATTTTTGATTTTACATGCTTCAAAGGTTTATAGAATTGGTGTGTATTGTAGGAGCAAGCTCCCCCAATGATTTGAATAAATAAACTGCATAAAAGAAATTATAGAACTTCTATGTTTATTTGAAAAGCTAACAAAAGAATTTTCTGTTATACTCTTTGAATAATATTTAGTCCGGTTTTATCAAACGAAATGTCAAATGTACTTTGAGAATATTATCAATTATTTTACAGTTTTCAATTAAATTTTGCAATTACGAATGGCCAAACTTGAAAAAATAAGAAAAAAAAAATCATTTTTTTCAAAGTTTACCTCATCAAAACTTATAGCATATAAATTTAAACAAAATATTTTTGTATATCATTTTAACGGTTAATATCTCTCCTTCTTAAAAAACTGGTGTTATAAAATACGTTGAAAGATATTTGGGTAATCAATAATTTTGAGTGAAATGATCAAAAAAAAATAGTTTTTGTCAAATAAACAAGTTTGGAGGCTTCAAGAAATATAAATAAAGTGATCAAAAGAGTTCTACTCAATCATGTTGCGCCATGATATTAACCCACAAAAGCATGAATCAAAAATAATCCTCATCTATAATAGACACAATTAGCTAAACACCGTTATTTGTGAGGATATGTAAACTTTGTTTCCAAAACTTTTACGAATTGCACTTCAATATCTCCCAATTGTTGTTACTTCTGTGCCAAGCGAGCGTTTGTTTTCGGAAGCTGGTGCAACTATAACACAAGAAAGAAATAGACTTTTGGGATCTAGGGTTTTAAAGCTACTTCTTCTTAACTCAATCTAAAAATTACTTGATTCCAATTAAAACAAAAATTATTAATTTTTTTTATATAAAATTATAAATTAATTAATTATTTTCAATTAATTAATTACTTATTTAAACTTTGTTTTATATGATTTCTTAAACATGGAAATATATGTACATAATTTGTTTTAGCCTATAATTGTGTTTTGTTTTACTGTTTGTGATAAATAAAATAATTATTAACTATAATTAAAAAAACTTAGTTTTTCTTTTAAATATTTTTTTTAGTATTTATTTGTATAAAAATAAAAGAACAAAAAAACATCGATGCATCGCGTTTTTTTGGAGCTGTCACGATGACTTATTAGACGTAAGGCCGCTGTTCAAAGCCCCAGGTCAGACATCAAAACGAAATATGAAAAAATATTTCTTCAGCGACTTCCTCTCAGCAGATTTCTGGGTAACTGAGTAAATAAAATTGCCATGAAAAGTTTCTCAAAAATTTGTCGTTCGGAGATATGTTGAAAAAGTTTTCATTAAAGTTGTTTCCCACAAGTTTTTTCTACAAAAATCAATTTAAATTTTTTTTCAATAAATTCAATAATAATAACACGAATTATTTACATTTAAAAAAACATCTATTTTACTAGTTCCGGTCAAAAGTAATAAAGAAACACCAACAGAGGGCACCGGCCTCCGGAGTTTCCTTTACAAAATTTTGGTACTTTTGTAGAGAAAAAGTTTTTTCTTGTAAAAACAAAGTTTTTTTCCTAGAAATAAAAAGTTTTTAGAAAAAAAAATTACTGGCAGCGCTGGTCGGCACTAATATCACCGGGGGTTAACATCTTCGGCTTTTTACACACATAGGACACGAACATCAAAAATGTTCGTTAAAAAAGCGTTTAATTTCATTCAGTTGCTTGTCAGCATTCGTTACTTCTTTTTAAAAATTTTTTGATTTTCAATTATACACCCAAAGAAAAATTAAATTAAAATGTGGAATAAAAACTGGGAAACAGACTTTTTGGTTTAAACATATTGAATGAATCTGAGTGTGCACAAATAATAAAAAGAAAGTGTGAATACTCATTAAAACGACATTATAGAAGTTGTCATACTGAGCTCCATTCAATAATGGGCTGCGAACGGGAACATTTGTTTAAAAACATAATGTAGGATTTTAAAGCAAAAAGTAATTTTTTGTTAAATTCGGGATATGAAAATAGAAGTCCCATTTCTAGGAGCCAACATTAGGTAACATATACAATAGCTTTATCATTGCCGAAAAAAGGTCGTCATTTTGAAGATGGCGAATTTGAAATATCCATGTACATGCAGAATGTAATGATGAGTCTTTCATAACAACTTGTGCAAAAAATACCAACATCGTTCGTTTGAAAAAAGTACTGATAAAATTCGGGTATCTATATATTGCAAAAGGTTGTATTTTATGGTCCTCTGTTTCACAACTCAGTCACCACAAAATTTCCATACATTATTATTACGTATGTAAATCTTTCCATAATGATTGATATTTTGTAAATATTGCCATCATTTACAATGAGAAAAATTCAAATGTTTTTCTTTGAATTTTTAGGTGAAATATGTCTATTATTCCGAAGAAAATAATAGTTTGCAAAGCACAAAAGCACAATAGTATGCAAACAACATTTGTTCGAACACTGCTTGAAACAATAATTACTAACAATTTTCCTCTGGATCCCAGCTAGCAATTGGGAGATCGTTTTTTACAAAATCACCAAAATGAGTCTTTTTTGACTCTCTTGGAGTCTCTCAGTTTGGTGCTCAAAAAAGGACTACAAAAAGACTCTTTCAAATGCTTACAAATCGACTAACTCAAATCACAAAAACAAAACTGGTAAAATGTGCGGAATTATAAATTAAGCACGAGGATGATCATAATATGATTCCTGTTTAAGGCATACACATCATATTTTTTTACTTTTTTTTCGTATACCGTTACTTATAACGTGAGATTTTTGTTTCAGAACCAATGAGTTTTTGGATTTATATTATTTCTTTAGTTCACATTGTGCGGTGGTGAAAAGCAAAGTTATTGCGTAAGTGATTAAAAAAAAAGAAAAATAAGAACAAAACTCCTTTTGTTAACATGGAGGAATTATTTAAACTAAGTGAAAACGTGCAAGAAGATGAAGAAAAGCTGTGACAGTGTGTAAGTTTTTAATAAAATACATATTCCACTTCATATTAATAATTTTAATCAATTTTCAGAAAAACCTAATACCAAAACTGGAGGAATAGATCCAGCGCAATTTCTTAGAGCTGCTGTACGGAAAATATTATTTATTATTTATTTTAATTTTAGTTTAATTTAATTTAATTTAATTTAATTTTTAATTTTATTCTTTGATTTATAAGCACTTAATGAATTTGTTTTTGTTTTTCCTTTTTTTTTTTAATAAATTATTGAACAAAATATAGAACCTACCTAATTTTTTATTATCAAAAACCGTATAAGTAAGTAAAAGAGGATAAACATGTGAATAAAAAAAGACTCTCAAATGATACATAATACGAGTAAAAAACGATTACATATGACCGGAAAATGACTTAAAATAGACTCGTAGCTGATTCCCAAATGAATCAAAAATAAGTCGTATAGTTTAGTGTGCCGAGTCATAAAAGACTCTTCCAGAAGGTCGCGGCTAGGGAACAATTTTCTCCCGACAAAACAATCACTTACGACTCAAAAGTGAAAGCACACATGCTTGTTTTAATGCTGGCTGGGGTTATACACATGCCTCTCACAAATACACTCACATTTTTATCATGCTCTCTTCCCAGCCAGCATTTTTTTAGATTTTTGATCATTTATGAGTCCTTTTCGACTCCTCTAGACGATTAAAACAAGCATGTGTGATTAATCACAATAAAAAAGAGGTTTTATTGGTCTCAATAAAAACTATAAAACTGAGACTTACAGGTTGCGATGTGATTTCTGCACAAACAACGTAAGCAGGATTGAACTTATAATATGGCCTCTTGTGACTATTAAAGATTTTGGCATACCGAATCCGATACATTACATCAGGTAATGTGAATTATCACAATCTGTGGTACACTTTCCTCTAAATCTTGTTTTCACTAAATTCCACAAGTTCTCGATCGGATTTGTATCTGAAAAAGCCTGGATATTGTTATCTTTTTACTATTGCTTAGTGCACTTTATAGTTCATTTAGGGTCATTATAATGCCGGAACACGCATCGAAGTGGCTTATTTTTATATAATATAATGTAGCATGAAATTTTGAAGGGTTACAACTTTCATTACTTTCAAAATGCCTTGTACACAATACTGTGACTAAAGATTATACCTTGAGTTTATTAGTCTACATCTAATTTCACGATCTGAATTCAATGAAATAATTTTTGTCAACATCCACAGTATAGATCGATTACCCTGATATGGCTTCCTTGACGTGGGGAAACCCCAGAACATCCTCTCTGTCTTTGGCCGGCGCTTGGGAACCTAAGAAGAAAAAATCTTGGGCATCCAGAATAGAGTTCACATCTTCATAAAAGAGAAGCAGTTATTTGCCGGTAATATTAATTGCAACAACGGGACCTCATGGGACGCAAAGAAGGTACGTCTATTGAGACGGCTGCCAATTAAACTTAACTTAATCTAGCGTGTATGATTGTTATAATTACCATTAAATCACCTTAAACTTTAACATCTTGTATGGTAGTTATCTTATTCCTAACGAACCAAATGTAACATTTGGTAGGTCTCCCATTTTTCTTTTTTCTGCAAGAATTCTATTATTTGATGGAAGAATTATACAGTGAATGCTATCATTCAGTTACTTACTGTTCAGGATATTTTCTATCTATCCATGGTAACTTTGAAATTCTGAACAGGAAGAATGTAATAACAATTTATTTCAAATTGAAATATTAACTCGCGTATGTTTGTGCTTTTTTTTTTTTTTTTGATTATCATGATTGTTTTAAAACATTTTTTTTGCAATAAACTTAAATTGTAAGTGTATTTTCGGTTTGTAAATATAAGAAATGTATTTATTTTCTTTTGGCTTTGTTGAGAGCTAGTAAATCCTTTCGAACAATAAAAGCACTGTTACGTCACGTGTTGCACGTCTCTACATTATGGGATCTCATTTATTTGTAATTTCTAAACCCTTTTTATGTGCATTTTGTGGTAAATGTAGAAAATGAACTTGTATAGGTTAGTGGTGTACTCTGTTTTCCTTGCAATTTCAAGTCAAAGTTCACACGTGCCACATAATACAGATGAACTCATTCCTGTCCATAACGAAAAATCTGAGTGTGCAAAGTAAACGAGTTTGGCATCGAAAGTTGGATCATTGTTAATGTTTGGAGTACTCTTTTCATCTTGTATTACATTTATGTGCGATTTTGTAATTGTTAATTTTGTTTCATATGCTTGATTAAGAAGGAAGGAAGGAATGATTTCATTTTTTTTTAATATTTTGTAAGAGCAATTGTCCTTGCATACGGCTACATGTTTTTGAGGTTTGAGAAAATTAAGCTACAATATGAACAGCTGCGTTAAAATAAATATCAACGTTAAGGCATATGCTTTGTCAAGATTTCTATTAAAGTACGAATGTAATTATAATATTTACAATGTTAATCGATTGTAGAACATTAAAGAAATTTGAAGTACCGAAAACATCAAATTTCCAAGGAAATTTAAAAAAAAATTAAAAAATTATTATTTACCAGATTTGGCTCTCTGTTTACTTAGAAAAATTAAATAAGATTTAATAAAATAGATTACACAGAATAGGAAAATTAGAGGACATTCGTTTGAATTGAATTCAATAACTGTACTGCTCTAATCCTTTTTAAGAATTTCTTTTTATTGGCATCTAGTCGCCGTAGTCTAGTAGGTAGTCCCCAGGTTAGACATCAAAATGAAAATCGACGAAATCGTAATCCTGACTAAAGGTTTGTAATGACCAATTATGTATGTTTGTATGTCTTATCTTTTTTCATCCATAGCCAGCGTTGCCAGTAATTTTTTCAAAAAACTTTTTATTTCTGGGAAAAAAACTTGTTTTCTACAAAAGTACCAAAATGTTCTAAAGGAAACACCGGAGGCCGGTGCCCTCTATTGGTGTTTCATTATTAATTTTGCCCAGGACTAATAAAATACACAATATTTTATTTAAAAATGTAAATATTTCGTGTTATTATTATTGAATTTATTGAAAAAAATTTAAAATTGAATTTTGTCGAAAAAACTTGTTTTGTTAGGAAACAACTTAAATGAAAACTTTTTCGCATCTCCAAAATCTTGGAAAAAAAGGGAAAACTTGGCAAATGTTAACGCTGTTCATAGCTGTTAGCTTGCATCAAATAAAACTTCTATTTCATTTTCGCTGTCTATTTTAATTTCATTTATTTTTAACATTTATTTTCTATTTGTTAGTTTTAAAAATAGCTGCTTCCGTTTTACATTGTTTTGGTCCTCTACGTAAAAAATCTGTTTTACTCTATTTGATGTTACGCTTATGTGAATTTTGAAACAGTATCCAACAGTTTTCGATGTGGTCTAGAAGGTAGTGTGTTGGCTTATTAGACGTGAGTCTTCTGTTCAAGCACCATGAAAGTTTTTCAAAAAAAAAAAAAAAAATCTGTAGTTCGGAGGCGACTGTACGTCCCGAAGCTCAGGTATAAAAATAATTAACGCCCACAACATAAGTGGTTGTAATGACCAATTATGTATGTTTCCATACTTACAATAGTTGCAGCCTGCATCAATTAAAACTTCTATTTCATTGTATGTGTGTATATCAAGAGTAATCAAAAATTTTTTCTTGTCAAATGTCCACAATAATTACTTATATAACGTGGCTGCGTGTGTGATATTGAAAAATCGATACTAGTGAACCTGCTATATATAGTTGATATATGATATATTTCTTGCTGGCTGCTGCTAGGACCAGCAGCAACGTTGACACTACTGTCACCACCATGAGAAGCGCCATTACCATTAATGTTTGTTTCGATAGCACGGGATGAAGTGCGTTCACAGCCGGTCCACATAGTCGAACATGTATTAGAATTGAAATGTTATGTTATCTCTTTAGATGTAGTTGTGATTGTGCTTGTTGTTTTTGTTGTTTTTGACGGAAACATAAATCGGTAATATTTTCATAGTCTATCAATTCCATTCGTGTTATAATTAGAATTTTTTCTCTCAAAATTTATTTCCAATCTGTCTATCTTACAATAATAAGCAAATTTACTAAAAATATTACAAAATAACTTTGGTTTAAACCCCAGTGGGTTTAAAATATATCTTAACAAGTTAAAAAAAAACTTAGTTTTTCTTAAAATAGATAATAATACAGTTATTTACTTAAAATTTACATATTTACTTACATATTTACAACTTATTATAAATTAAGTTCTAAAAGGAAAGTCTAGTACATGATATCTTTTAAGTCTATTGACGTCATCACTGTCATCTAGTAGGTTTATTGCAAGGGCGTTCGAATGACGACTAAGTCTATTGTCATAGTTTGTATTATATTTGTTGATTTCAGTTTTGACTTTTGGTATAGACAGGTCTTTATGAATCTTATAGTTGGTGACAAACCAGGGTGCATTTACTATCATTCGAAGAGTCTTCGATTGGTATCGTTGCAAAATTTCAATATTGGAGTTGCTGGCAGTACTCCACAATTCTATTCCATACGTCGATGCAGGTTTTAAAATCGTTTTATTAAGTAATACCTTGTTGTCTAAACTTAATTCAGAATTGGTACCTAGCAACCATTACATACGTCTTTTTTTAATATTAAGATGGTCTTTCTTTACTTTTATATGATCTTTCCATGTTAATCTTCTATCTAAGTGCATTCCAAGGTATTTTACATGATTCGAATTCGTAATTTGTTGTCCGTAAATATATATATCTGGATTGATGCAAATATTCCAGTTTTTAAACCAATTTGAAATAACGTCAACGTGCCTTTGTAACATCCTGGAGGCTTCTGTGGAGTTATTATTGCACGCAATTAGAGCAGTGTCATCCGCATATATAGCATATATAGCATTATATCCTCGCTTATTAGCACAGGACCCAGTGCACTACCTTGAGGTATTCCTGCTTTAATGTTACAAACTTCAGAGAAATTGTTGTTTATCTTGACGTAGAAGTAACGATCCATTATGTAAGACTTCAACACTAAATAAAAAGGTGCTGGAAGAATTTGTTTCAATTTGAATAGTAAGCCCGGGTACCATACCTTATCAAAAGCTTGATTAATATCCAAAAATATCGCTGAGCAGTTTTGTTTTGTTTCGAGTGCATTTCTTATCACTTTAACAACCCGATAGCACTGTTCTGGTGCGCCATGTATTCGGGAATAACTTTTTTGTTATCCAATATTTTTTGTAATCTTTTTAAAAACTAGTCGGCATAAATTGAAAAATGCTTTATGACTAATATAATATTGTTGTACTATAAATAGAGAACATAGCTGAACCTTAAGACTTGAGATTCTGATGCTAACAGAAAAACCAGATTGGAAAAATTCTCAACGATTTATTAAACATGGCTCATGTGGAGGAATCATTAGTTTTTACGGAAATCATAAAAGTCGAGAATTGTTTGATCAGGAAAAGACAGAAAGCCTTGAAAATATGACATTAGATATTGATGTAAATTTACTGCTGCATCAACTTCAAACGGTAATTGTATATTAAATAAACTTTCTGCATTAAAAGCGGTTTCTATAGCGCATATCGCTGTCCTGTTGAAAGAACATATCGTTGGTGTCTATATCATTCAATTCAGGTCCATAACATAAAATACATTTCAGGAGTTCGAATGCGACTGTCATATGTGACCGTGACGTATCACAGAAATAAAATCAATTGCTTTGCGATACACTAAAAACATTTTTGCTTATTCAGTTGCAAATAATAATAACAACTCGTCGAAAATAATTGCTGAGGACACAATGATTAAAACAGAAAAATATCAAAGTAGACAAGCTCCCGGTAGTCTAGTGTGTTGGCTTAAAAGACATGAGGAGGCCTTAAGTTTAAACTCCAAGTTACTTTAATTTTCCACTTTTTTTTAACCATTTTTCCAATGGAAATATTATACTTTGAAAGTACTGATGGCCAACTAATGAACGGCAATCATGTATAGTATCATCAGCAAATGTGGTTGTATTAATATGCATACTTATTACCATGTTCGAGGTGTAAATCAGATATAAAACATAACCCAAAATATTTCCATAAGTCCTGATCTGATAAATAAAATGTAAGCGGATAGAGAATTTTATAATCACGACTGTATTTTAAAATAAATTTTATAAGTTTTACATCTGTTAAAAATTAATTTTCTTTGTTTTGAAAAATGTAAACGCGATTTTAAATACATACGTATGTACATATGGTGTCTGAATGTCAGAGTATTAGCTTTTAAAATGTTTTTGTATATGAATTTTGGCAAATAGGTTGTAATGTAAAATGTGTATGTTTGTAATATGAAACAAGAAATATCCAATCCGTATTTCTTTATTACCTACATTGAAAGAAATCAAGATTTTTACCTAAAATTCTTTTTAGGGATTTCACGTCGATGATATAAACAAAAGAACGGTTGACACAAGTGATACATAGTTGTGTTCAAGGCGAATTCATAGAAGGTGGCCTTAATAAGCCAGCTGTGGTGTATCTTCGTTGTCAAAATTTTTGTTTTTTGTGTATTTTGCTTTGATAATCAATTTCGTATTCATAAACCCTCATACGTACCGCATGTATCCTTAACGATACGAACTAGAAATTCTTCAGGATTACTTTTTCAAACCAATTATATTAAAATTTTTGCAAGATGATTAACAATATTTAAGCCCTTAACGCCTAAATACATATATCTTTTAATCAACAACCTAGAATTACTATATTTATTTATTTAAACGAGTGATGAATTACCAAAAAAAAAAGAATTCGGTCTCTCCAACTAGGTGCCTAAACTATGGCAAGTAAGAAATAACATTTGCGCTGCCATTTTCTCGATGACCATATAAAGACAATGTTCTTTACGTAAAGTGGAAATGTTATTGACTGTATGAAAATAATTTTTAATTTATATGCTGCACTATTGTGTAATTTAGATGATACCAACCGTACGAATTTTCAGTATATAAAATGAATTTTTTTGTTTTAATTGCCGTAATTATTTCCTAAGTAGGTTTAAGGGTTAATTTTTTTTTTGACAAGATGCATACATTGTTTTAGCAAAAACAAAATGCCTGTTGTTTTTGTATTGTTGTATTTATTGTATTATTGCGGCCACCTCTTAGAATGAATTCGCCTTGGTTGTGTTTGAGCGTGTGCTATAAAATGATGTTACATTACATACTCTTCTTTAAACAAAATTTAAGAGAGTGAATAACCTAAGAGATGAATGGCATTGCCGTATTAAACATTTTCTATAGAAAATTTAATGTAGGCTCTCTTTTAATTTACTATTGTACGCTCTGTTACGGTAAGTTAATGCGCTCTTTTACTGTTAAAGAAATAGCAACAACAGTTAGACTGGTTTGGTTGCTGTCTGATTACTTCTATGGCAAATGTCAGTTGTTTTGTAAACACCGGTCGTGTTGGTTGAATGGAAAAACGAAAGTGGTGAGCGTTGGGCGTATTTTCTGGTGCTCAATTGGTGAATGTCATTTTTTTGTCTGATAATAAATGTTTCTTACAAATCTTCACTTTATCATAACAACGTGCGCGTCTGTCGAAAACAAAAATACAAAAGGAAATTGTAAAACTAAGGCAGCTGTTAACTCAACAAAAGTGCTTAACTCTACAAAAAACGAATTACAAAAATAATAACAAAATTTGTGTTACATTTTGTGAAATTCAAACATACTTAAATTCAAAAGAAGAAAAATAAATAAATAATTTATTTAAAAAATAATGCTCATTCTGAATTTTTAAGTATTTATTTATTAAAGGCATTTCGTTATCAACGAATTAAATCAATTAAAAAAGAAAAGAAAATACTTGTATATACATATATTAAATTTATATGCCACATATGTACATATGTATATATATGTACATCCATGAATGCATGAGTAAATAAACATGTAAGTGGATAATAAATTAAATAAAAAAAAATATTTTTAATTGAGTTATTAAATTCATTTCGAAGAGAAGAATATAAATGAATTAAGTTTATAAAAAAGAAGTAAATGTATATAAAAAAAAAAATAAATAAATAAGTAAATAAATAAATAATACTTGTGATAAATAAATTTTATGGAGAATACAATACAACTGTAATAGTCGTAAACGCGTGTGCACACAATTAGAGCAATACCATATTTAAGTATGTATGTACGTACATATGCCAGTTTAAAAGTGTTGTTATTACAGTTGAATAGTGCATTTAATAAAGCGTTCAGCAGCTGCGATAAACTGCAACTGCAACTGCCTGAAGCCAATCATCCATCCAACAAGTCATTCCGCCATTATATTTTTATGAGCGATCTTGAGTAACCGGTTTTTGTTTAGTAAATTTTTTCATTCCTCTTCTTCTGGTGATACATTTTGTGTGTGTATGTGTTTTTTTCAGCATTTTGTGAATAGAAACATAGAAAACAAGAAACGACAATAATAACTAAGCTTGATCAGTGACTAACATTTTTTTTCTCCATCTCTCTGTTTTTATTTTCTGTTAAACTCTTTGTGATGTATTTGAATAACAAAACAAAACAGAGATCAATTGTTGAATTTCTGGTGTCTGAAACTGGTTGTTGTTTCTGAGAAGCTGTTGCTATCGTCGCCGATTTTTTATTGCTGTTTTTATAAAAAAAAACCAGTTTCAATTAATGGTTTGTAGCTTATTGTGCAACTGCAAAACATCTTTTAGTTTGCCAAACCAAATTTTTTGTTCACCATTTGTGTTGTGTGTTTTGTAACTTAACCCTTGAACGTATTGAAAAGTGCTCTGTTCACAGAAGTTATTAAATAACATATAAAACATAACAAATAAAATAAAAGAAATTTGTTTGTATTAAACAAATAAACAAAAATATTAAACAATAAATAAATAAAATATTAATATTAAAGAATGTGTTATTGTGTTGAAGCTATAATAAATAAAATAATATATAAATAAAATATATATACTAAATAAAATAATATATAAATTGTATGTAAACATTATATTTACATACATACATATATATACAAATACAAATATTGAAAATTGAGATTTGGATTTCACTTAAGTGCAAAAAAAACAGAATTCTTTTTAATTCTGAAGGAAAATTTCTATTTTATTAAAGTGATTATGTGTACATCCCAGATATTATTATCTCTAAACGCAATTGATATGTATAAAATTACAGTGCATAAATGTGTTTATCTACATCTGCCAACTTCAAAAAATATCATATAGGGTATATACATACGTTTATAACTTGGTACATAAAACCGCCGCAAACAAAGTGTTTAAAGTGAGAAAAATAATTTTTTAAGTTTTACCAGACACACCCTCAGTTTGAAAGTAAAAAAACTAATAACAAATAACAAAGTCAAGAGTGTACAGTGAATTAAAGCTGTGAGAATATAATGAAATTACTAAATTGTATTAACTGGTGTTTTTTTTTAGCAGCATTAAAACTCTTAATGACTATAGTTGGGCAGCTGAGAATGTCAAACTGTATTAACATTTCTATTCACTTAAAGTTTATCAAGCCATCACAAATCAATTAATGCTAGAGCAACTATTCCAAACTAAGGAAAGTTACTACGAAAATAAAACAAAAAAATGATGTTTGTTGAGCTCAATTTTAAGATTGACATATTAGCAAGCAATTCGTAAAGTTATTGAACATTTTCGTTCTAATTCTAGATAGGTAAAAATGAGAACATGATATATTTATAAAGGTAGTAGCAGCATTACAGTAATTCTTTTCGCTTTGAACTTTATCAAAAATAACATGTATTTGTTGATTTTTTAAAGCCTCAGAACTGCAAAAATGCCTGCTAAAAATGGCAGACCTTAACTAAAAGTAACAACAAACAACATACAAAAAAGTAAACATAAACAATGTTTTTGACATGTATAAGACAATGCAACAATAAAAAAGAAACATTAAGTGCGTTGGTAAAACTAACTGTAAATATTGCCGAATTCATAAATGCAGTTTCCAATGCATAGTGTTCATAAAAGCAATAAAATTTGTTTTGGCAATGCCTCATGTTCATTATTGCATGGGAATGCTTTTCAGTGCGCATTATTTGTCAATTTCGTGCCTGGTTTTTATTTGTAATTTTTTGTAATTATTTACATTTATTGACGGAATAAATTTTTGCTTTCACAATTTACTTAAATGCTACAGCATTTTTTTTTACAAAGCAGTGTTGCCATACAATATTACTTTACCTTGTAAACAATTCTCCTTGCAATGTTGCAATGCAAACTGAGAATATGTGGACTTGTCGTCATTCTCAACTTGTTGGTATGTAAACAACAATGAGTACAAATGATTGTTTGTAAAATTTGCACTCGGCTTAGTGGTAAAGTTCATTATTCGTTAAGCCATTAATGTGCTGATGGCATAATCGATTCTTACTTCATTGGAAATGGGCCGTTAAGGTGAATAGCGTGCACTATCGAGTCATGCTAATTGAATTTTCCCCCCAAAAATTAACAAAATTTGATCCCAACAAGACGCAGCGACTTGCGTATTGTATAGCCTTAATAATGGAGTTTAAGTAAAATCAATTTGGTGATAACAGTCTTCTCAGGAGTACTGTTGTTTATAGGCCCCCTGGTTAATTTTTATACTCACTGGTTTACGCAGATAAGCTAGAAATTCTTTATGCTGCAATTGCCGGTAGCGAGTTTCTAAACTCTTACAGTTAAAAATAAGTTTATTACACTACATTAGTAATTAATTTTTGAATTACCCTGGTAGTCTAGTGGATAGTGAGCTGTTAGTAAAAGGGTTGAGGTTTAGTTCCTACCGGAGACTCTGATCTATTACACTACACCGTGTTACTCAGCTCCTAAATTAGAAAAATCCTTTGAATTTATGTTATAATTGACGTTATAACTTAGCTTGCGACATAAAATAACCGTGTAAAACAAATAACCGTTAAAAAGAGAGTAAAAATGCATTCAGTTGCTTGTTAGCTTGTAAAGAAGAAGGTTTATGTCGCTTTTTTTCGGCTTTAAATTATACACTCAAAGAAATAATTTGGTATGATTTTATAATACTAATTAGAAATTATCTCGATATTTTGAAAAATATTTGTCAAATAAAATACGCTATCTTTAGGGATACATTTTATATATTTTCCACTACATATTAGGTTAATAAGAAAAAAATAATACTAACAATTTTCCTCACAGTTATGCACAAATATGCTTCTACAACTGTAGTCACATTTTAATCATGTTCTCTTTGTAGCGACCACTGCATTAAACCCATAAACAGACGTCGGCACCAATCAATATTGCTAATTTAGCGCCTTTCGCGCTATATTTAGAAAACGCGAATGTTATCCGCATTGATAACATTCTTCATACGTTTTAAAAATTCACTAGATGAAAATCCGTTTAAAAAATTTACACACATAGGACATATGACACAAACATCGATAATGTTCGTTAAAAAGAATGTAAAATTGCATTCAGTTGCTCTTCTGCTTCAGAGGAATAAGTTTTTTGACGCTTTTTTAGGGTTTAAAGATACACCCAAAAAATATTACAGTAGAATTCACTATTTTCCAATGAGATTCACTAATAACAAAGTTAAATACGCAGTTTTTGGGGATTTGGCGCTTTAAATTTTTTCTATATTTACCACTACATACATATACATATTATTAGGTTATTAAGAACACTTGAAAATATTATTAACTCACAAATACACTCACATTTTTATCATGTTCTCTTTATACCGACGTCTGCCCATAAACCTCGATTTTTTAAAGAGAGAGGATAAAAGAGAGAACATTTTGTCTGAACACCTAAATTGAATTGGTTTAATGTTATATTTTGTCTGGACAAAATTGAAGAGCGTTGCCAATACGTTCAATTAAAAAAAAGTAGAATTAAGTTGCCCGTTATAAAATATCATTTGCAGGTGTTTTGGATACTAAAAGTAGTTTGTTGTATTTTTTAGCTAATAAAACATGTTTTTTTGAATAATGTTGGTTTTTCAATATTAACTTGGTTGTTTTTCTTAGTATTTAAATGTAGTGAACACACCAATTCCACTGAATTACGTTAACCAAATATCTGCCAGACTATCTTTCGATACTGATTGATTGATTTCATATATTTTCAGTCAGATCAAGACAGAAATCTTAATCGATGATATCATAAATCATCTTAAACTGATTTTAATTTAAGGAATCTACAATAATTCGAACCAATCTACAAAATGTAAAAGCGACTAAAGGCCAATTTAAACGACAAGAATTTACCTGTGTTAAAAATGAGATCTTATGATAAAAAAAAAAATTAAAAATGGAAAAGAGCAGTACAATTGTCATATTTTTGATTCCATCTGTTGTCACGATCAAGATATATTTATACAGGTAGTGGCATTTCGCTTTGATTTTTGCCAAAAATAACATGTATTTGTTACTTTTTTCAAGCCTCGGGACTGTCAAATCGTATTAGTCTTTCCTATTTCGTCTGCTAAAAATTACAAATTTTTTTTAAACTCTCAACAAGCACATGTAAAAAGTAAACAGGAACAAACTTTTCGCTTTGTTTTGACAATTCTACGAAAAAAAAACATTCAGCTGCGTTAATAACATTGTCTGTATGAATATACCTTAGCCACGATACTATTCGCACTATTCTAAAAATTAAGAAAATTGTTTTAATTTCTTTTTGTTTTTAAAAAGAACTTCAGATCTTGGTCTGAAGTGATCTTTTCTTTATTGAGGCATTTTAATAACTGAACTTTAAAAGATAGAATTTTTATTACAATAATTAATTATGCTGACTTAATTTAATTTACCTCAGACATAATCTCAGCAATATTTTTATAAAAATACTTTTGTCACATAATTAAATGGAATTGGGTTCAAAGTGTAATGACTTTTGATCCAATTACAGTGCTATAAATATTTTTATTCTTAACTTACACAAAAATTTGACATGTCATACGAACCTTAATAAAGGTTAACAGTTTTAAAATCCTACTAATTTTTTAAACTAATCACTTTTTCGTTTACCATAGATTTCTTTTCCAATATCACAACTCTTTCTCAGATTTAATTGTTTATTAATTAGAACAAACTGCATTTAAAACTAAAAACAGGTCAAATTAACATTTAACGTCTTTTGCATTAGTTTTCTGGTGTGCCAACAAATTATTTTTCAGCCTGTTTGACATCACTAATTGTGAGTCTTTGTTTAGCTGGGTTTTCTTTGTGGTTCATCCAAAATAAAATCTCAATTTACAAAATTCATCAGTTTTTTTTCTTATTGCATTATCTTTCGTATTCTTTGTCCTTCTTCTTTGCTCTCACTCTTTGTATGTATGTATGTCTCGGGGGATACCATTAAATGGTTAAAAGAAATTACAAACTCACATTCATAAAACTCTTTCGTGCATCCAATGAAAGAGAGAAATGATAAGAAGAAATTTAAAAAGAAAATAAAAGAAAAATAAATAAAGAACAAGTACCCCTTGATTTATGTTTAAAGTTGAATTGGTAGTCATCCAATAAGCGAAAAATAACAAGAACAATGCCAATGGAAATAACAATAAGGCTAGTATGAACATGCATATATGTATACTATGAATGTATACAATAACTCTGCCGGGTCTCTGCCAGTAAAATTTTAAGCGAAAACAACAACGAAAACATGAACAAAAACAAAAAATTCTACTTTTTAATTCCTCTTTTTATTTCACATTCTTAAACTGGCAACTGCATGCGAACGAGCGAACGAACGAACAAATGAAATAAACAAATAACCTCTAAAATACACTCGACACCAACAGCAAATATCAACAGCATAAAAGAGTAACCAAGAAAACCATTCAAAATACTGCCATATTTGGACATTAAATAAAAAAAGAAAAACTTCATTTCATTTTCTTTGCCGAACTTATTTAAAGGTGAGAGGCTGTACTTTTCAAAAAATTAGTTATTGAACGTAAAGTATATATTTTAATTTAATGATGTGGATGTCTGTCTGAATATATCATATTTATTTTATATAACGTTCTCGTACCTATGTATCCGGCCCCTACACATTGCAACTGATTGTACAATAGGATTATTTTGTACAACCACTTATAATGCTAAAGTGCTCGTTGCTCGTCGGTTGGTTGAAGATAAAACAATTTTGATTTTCATTCAACCGACGACCAATTCAATGCTACCCCAGAGATATCTTTCAAAATTTTAGTACTTTTGAAGAAAAGTTAAAAAAAAATACTGGCAATGATGGTTACAAGAACAATTTAGAAGTGAAGTTGGTTGACATGTCGAAAAGTGTGAAGTATACGACCAATTTGTTTATTCAATATATTGTATAACTAATCGCAACGGGCATGGGCCGCATTAAAGCGGTGTCCGTTGTGCATATCGCCTCAAATTAACGTGTTAAATTCCGACTGTAACGTACCTAACTAGCTTAGTTGCCAAAGCCTGGTAATTGTCCAAATACACCACACATTTTTGTGGTAAACTATAATCTAACCGTAAGAAATCGTACTCAATATTGAAATGAGTACACAATTGCTTGAAAAGATGGCTACAAAGTACTTTTCAAACATATATGCTGCAGTATCACTTTTTGTAATCAGTGTTTGAATCTGCACACCTGTCGTGTATTGAGGTAATCCCTTTACTTTTTTTCACTTCACATCCTGAAAAGTAGAGAGGAAGCTTCTTGAAGCACTCAGATACTCTGATCACTTAAACATTTCTTCTTTTCGTCCCTAAAAACGGTGTTGCTTTTTCTTCTGGCATTTTTCATATGAAAACTTTGTTTCTTCTACAAGTATGTTGATAGCATGGTGAAATTATTAGAAAAATAATAGGGCTGAGGGTAAAATTGTCATGTCTATGAAAAAATTATGGTCTAATCAAAACACAACACTTGATTAATTAGACATGCAATGTTGTAGTACGATCCGCATTGAGGAATTGTCACATACAGTTGTACATAAAGTAATTTGCACCACAAATAATCGAGAACTCTGTGTTCCATACTATTAACGTACAAGAAAGGTAATTTAGCATTATCACCTTTATAGCAAAGGTCTTTCTTTCAAGGTTAGTATGGCATCTCCTTTACAGGAGATAAAGTAAAACTGTTGATTAAGCAATTAACCACCCCACTCGAAAGGGTATCAAAAAGTATGCCTAGCATATTACTTTAAGTTATAACAAGCCTTAGGGCCCTTTGGTATTCCAGCTCTGATATTAAGTCAGTTTCCTCTGTTTTTTCTCAACTCCATTTGTTTTGTAATGATCTCCTTTTTTAACTTCTAATTTATTAGCAAATGATAGTGTTATTCGTCATTCATATTCTTTATTATGAGTATGGTCGATTTTAGTCCTTGAAAGCTAAATGCATTATATATATACATAACTATACATACATATTGATATTTAAAACACTTCTGTCAGAATTACACCTAGCTCCTCGTGCCTATTATGTTATGTGTGTTAAATATGTTCTACAGTTTAAAGTTGCCTCTGAACGACAGATTTTTGGAAACTTTTCATGGCAATTTTATTTACTCTCAGAGTTTTTACCAGAAATTTGTTGAGGCCAAGTTGTCGAAGAAATATTTCCGCACATTTCGTTTTGTTGCAGATATGTGACCTAGGGTTTGAAACGTAGCCTCACGTCTAATAAGCCAACACACTACCTACTAGACTACGACGACTTCAGCATACAGCTTAAAAATTATACACCAATTAAAAATCATATGGCGTGCTTAATATTTTGTTGAGTTCTATCGAATATAATACCCTTCAGAAATACCTATATTGTACTTAATTTGCTTAAGGAAGCAGTTGAGTTGAAAACAGGTTGTAAGGACTGTGACGTTATGACAGTACAGAAAAGCCTATATACAAGGTAATTTGTTTTTTCACAATTTCTAGGTTGTATTTTTTATATTCGTTTTTGTATTCAAACGTTCTTAAACTGTAACTGTCTTAGCAACGCATACCTTTTTTACCGGAAGGCATACATACATCCTCTGTGTATGTAAACTTTTTTCTTTGACTATACATAAAGGCATGATACAGTATTACTAACTTAAAAATATTCAAAATTTTTAATCATTATCGCAATGAGAGAGTGACAACTGTATGCACTTTTTTAATTTCATTTTTAAAGTGTAATCAACATAATCAGTAGTAATATTTAAAATAATATTATTTCTCTTATATTAATAATTACTAATTCGTAACCTAGTAGGTGTGTGTTTGGCCAGGATTCGATCCCCGGTCGACATCAAAAACAAAACTATGAAAAATATTTCTTCGGCAACTACTTAAAAAATAATTCAAAAATTTTTAATAATTATCGACATGAGAAGTGGACAAACAAAACAGTGTTTGCACTTTTTTTTAATTTTATATTTAAGTGTATCAACATAACCAGTAGCATAACAATAAAATAATATTTTTTCTCTCTATTATATAATAATTACTAATTCGTAATTTAGTAGTTAGTGTGTTGGCCAGGATTCGAATCCCCGGTCAGACATCAAAAACAAAATATGAAAAAATATTTCTTCGGCAACTTTCCTCTCAGCAGATTTGTGGAAAAAACTCTGAGAGTAAATAAAATTGCTATGAAAAGTTTCTCAAAAAAATCTGTCGTTCGGAGTCGACTTTAAACTGTAGGTCCCGCCACTCATTTATAAAATTAACACACACAACTTAAGTGGTGTGAGAAATTAGGGCGTAATTCTGACTGAAGGGTTGTAATGGCCAATTATTAAATTAAAAAGCTAAAGTTTTTTAAAAGAAGTGATATTTTAGACGCAACAATTAAGTCAATTTAATTTTGTCAGTAGTTGCGGTAAAGCCAGTGAAAGTATATTATAGTTAGGAGTTAATGATTAGCAAAAAATTTTTATTAAAAATTTTCAGACATGAAAACAGCCAGTTAGCATACAATCATTTATTCGACCTACGAATAAGAAAAAAAGACGCGTAACTTCAAGAGTATCAACATTTTTCCAACGACAAAAAACAAGCCAAGTCATGTTGTTATTTAATAATGATTGCGCAGTTATTGTTGTCATTATAATTTTATTTTTCATTCTTTTTGTGTATTTTCAGTGATTCATCTTTATAAGAAAGAAAACAACGAAAGATTAAAAAAAAAAAGAAAAATTTAAAAATTAAAATTTGTTTATTTAATAAAAATAAAACAAAAAAAACAATAAGTGAAATATAATACATATGCACAATAAATAGCGCATGAATTTTTAACTAACATTTGCTGAAAGGTGTAATTTACGTAAAAGTGAAGTAAATAAAACAAACTAAAACAAACCAAAAAAAAAAAATTAGAGAAACGTATTTTAAAATGGAATACAAAAGCCCAGAGCAACAAGCAATGTAATTAACCAATACCATTTGAGGATTAAATTACACTCGTTTTTCATTAATTCTACCTTGAAAACAGTGGTAGTAATCTACTCCTGAATATTTGGTCTCTTCTGGATCAAATATCGTGTTTATTGTAATATACTTGGATACGTAAGCAAGCTGAAAAAAAACTAAGGAAAATAACTTCAAAAATTCAAGGTGAGTACTTAAAAGGGAATAAATTATTATTAATATTATTTTTTTTGTTGCACTAATACGTTTTAAGAAGTCTTTTTTTAATGACAGAATTACAGAAAAAGATTTGGCATTCACAAGAACAAAAAATTTTTTATACAAAATTAAATACTGTACGAAAACAACTTGTACTGTTTAAAATAAAATCGCTTTTTCTTCTTTGCGGTATAAACTTCTTATTTATAAGCAACGTCAGCACCAATAGCCCTCGGAGGACAAACATTTTCCGCTTTTTACACACATAGGACATGAACATCAACAATGTTTGTTTAAAAGAGCGTAAAATTGTATTCAGTTGCTTGTCAGCTTCTAAAGAAGAAGGTTCACGTCGCTTTTTTCAGGTTTCAATCATGCATCAAAAACACAAAAAAAAAAATTACGGTAGGATTCACTATTTTCCATTGAGGTTCACTAATAACAATGAGAAATAATCTTAATTTTTGAAAGAATGTTAGTCAAGTAAAAATCAATTTTTATATCAATTTTTCCTAAATTTTTCACTACATCTACGTATTATTATTTTTATTATTATGGGTTATACACAAGCCTCTCACAAATCCACTCACATTTTTATCATGTTCTCTTTGTGCCAACGGCTGTTTTTCACACCACAAAGACACTGTATCAAATAATTGTCAGTAGATCAGACTGGCTGGTACATTTTTCACAATATTTCTGAAACTACTTATCGGATTTGAAAAGTTCAAAATAATATAAAAAATTTGTTTCAAAATATTCAATTATTCAATTATATTAAAAACCAAAAATTCTAATTCAAAAAACTATGCGTACAGAGGGTTTGATGTCCTTTGTTTAGTTATTGTGTGCTGCAAAACTAAAATGCTTTATTGTGTTAAAATTTGTCGTCTGAGTTGCTTAGGTATTACTTACATATTTAACATTCTATACAAATCATTATTCGACAAGTTTGGTTGAGAGATTCGGATAATTATCGTGAAGGAAATTGTATGGCAAAATTCATAGCGCTCATTAAAAATTTTTCTTTTATTTGTCTGTCTTTATTTCATAAAACATAAGATTTGAATCACAATGATCATTGCTTCACTTAACCGCAAACAAACGTAGTTTTATATCCTTGTCTGATATAAAACGCTTCTTCTTACATAGAAAACATGCCTTACATCCGCTCATAAGCAGGAAATTTCATAAGATAAATGCACTTCCATATATACATTCAAAATAGGTCATTACAACCCTTCTGTCGTCGTAATCTGGTAGGTAAGGTGTAGACTTGTTAGACGTGAGATCACGGTTCAAGCCACAGGTCAGACATCTCAAAGAAAACTAAATATGAAAACATATTTCTTCGACGACTGCCACTCAGCAGATTTCTAGCAAAGGAACTCTGAGAGTAAAATAAAATTGCCATGAATAAATTTCTCATGAATCTGTCGTTCGAATCGTCTTTGAATTGTAGGTCAGCCAGGCATATATAAATTAACACTCATAAATAAGTGGTGTGAGAAGCAAGGTTGTAATCCTCATCGAAGGATATGTACATATATGTATGTATTATGACACTGCTTTATAAATGTTTACAGGTACTTTCAAATTTGTAAGGTTTTTTATAAAAGCACGTATAATTGCATTTATTACGTTACTTTAAATACTAGCTACGTATTAAATTGAATTTATTTTGTTACAATTTTTTAACTATATTCCCATCGATTTTGAATTATTTTGATGTTTTCCACACAGATATTACTAGTCTTTGTGGTTAAATGTTAATGTATTCGACACAAACCAGATTTTAATTATAAAAGAATAATTATCCTTATCCAAAACACCTAAATACAAAATTTGAATTTAAAGCAGAACGTAAGTGCTTATGAATTAATAATTGAGTATTGCGCCTTCTACACTCGTATATTCATTTTATTGTGCTGTATTACGAGTAGTTCCGTCTTGTGTATTTACTAAGTCATTCAGATAGAAATATATCTCATCGCAAACGATGACTGTTTTCGATAAGCTGTTATTGACTTCACTTTGTCTAATTATTTTCCCATGGTCGATTGGTTTAAGCCTTTGAGTAAGCTGAACTTTTCGCTCATGTAGAAGAGGTGTTTTATCCAAATTTGCCTGGTAGTGTTTCGTGCAATTTGAACATGTTGACGACAAGTCCTAATTGATGTTTTCTGGTTTTCTGTGACGCTTTCGTTTAAAGCAGTTTTTTGAACTGAAAAAAGTTTTCATTGAATTTTCTAATAAAATAAGTTTTTTCAACAATAAATTCAATAATAATAACATGAAATATTTACTCTCGGGCAAGTTAGCAAAGAAACACCATCAAGGGAAGTAACAGAATCACCGGACTCCGGTAGTCTCTTTTAAAATTTTGATATTTCGAAGACAACAAGTTTTTCTTGCTAAAAGTAAGTTTTTTTCCAGAAATAAAGTTAAAAAAATTACTGGCAACGCTGCATGTGTGACATATGCCCAATTTCAGTGTTGCCACTTAAAAAAAAGAAAAAAATGGCAGAAAATTTAAAACGTGCACTGTTTCTGAGACACACTGAGCACAAGTGGCCTAAGTCTGTCCTTTTAACTCTCTTAGATGGACAGCCACCTCTATTGAGACACCCTATAGAAGTGATTGCTGAGAAAAATTCAATGTTTGAAAATTTAAAATGTAAAATTGTGTATGTAGCGGTGATAGTTAAAGAGATACTATTTTTTAACGCTATTATTTAATTGTAATTATTATTAGTGCATTTGCCCATTATATTGGAAAATATAATGTTAAAAAATAATTTGCTGTCATAAAACTGCAAATTTAAAACGTAACAATGTAAAACGTGTTTTTTTTTAAATTAAATTACGTATATTTTAATATTTTTTATGACATATACGAGTTACGAAATGTTTATGCAGTTTTTTTTAAGTTTCCATTGCAATAAAAAGAACAAGAAATATAATTTTTTTACAACTAGTAAAAGTTTTAGTTAAAATGAAAAGTGAAAGTCTAACCACATTAATATCTTATTAAAACACATACTATGAAAAAGAAAAACAAGGTTTTAGAGTCTAATAAAGAGTTCTTTTATGTTTGATTCGCTTAAATTTAGGAACTATGTACAGCGAGTTTAACGATTAATTCGAATTAACCTTGTAAAAGCATGTCTTTATAAGATTATCTAAGAAATCACTAATGAATGCAAAATTCGAACTTGGAATGTATAACCCACGACGTTTAAATTATACTTCAGAATCTGACTAGAACAGATTTAGATGCGAAAAGCATTTATTTTTTATTTTCATTTAATAAAGAAAAGGTTTGAGAGTTGCGTCGAATGTTTGTCGAGGCATGTAGTGATCATGCTTTACCAGAAGCAACATGCAGAAGATGATTTCAACTCTTCAGAAATAACGATTTTGATGAGAGAAATGAAGAATGTGGATGACTACCAAAAATGTTTGCTAGCAATATTGCATGAAGATGGCGCTTTTAGTCAGGAAGAAATGACAGAAACAATTTTTGACCGCTTAAAAGCTATAGAAAGATCACAAAGTCTAACAAATGGGTGCAACAAAATTTGAAGAACAGGCAGATGGGTAATTGAAATATCATGGCTCAAAGCAATGAGAAAAAATCAGCGTTGCAACGAACTGTTAATGACGATAAAAATGGAATTCTTTTCAGAATCCTAAACAGAAAAAATCATGGGTTAATCCGGGAAAGCTATCAAATTTGGCTGCAAAGAAATGGGTTCGGCGTGGTGGGACCAAGAATGTGTGATATATAACGAGCTCCTAAAACCTTATGAAACCTTTAATACAGATCGCTGTCGACAGCAAATTTGAATTGATCATTGATCAACATATGACCAAAATGTACCACACTCGAAGGCAATGTAAATTTACAACGTGACAATACACTTGCACACAAAGCAAAATCTGTTCAGGATATAATTGAAGCATTAGGCTAGGAGCTTCTATTTTAATTTTTCCATTAGAAATTTTTGCTTTGGTAGATATAATATAAATGATAATTGTGAAGGTCATTTGAATGGATCTTATTTTTAATGGCTTTAAGTTAAGGATGTGGAGAAACAATGCTAAAATATGCCCTGAAATAATATTTATTTCTATAATACACTCGGGAAATATAAATAAAACTTTTTAAAAAACCATAAATTATCTTCATTAATAATAGCTTATCAATAAAATTTTTTTACGCGTGGGCGCATGAGTTAGCATTCTTTGATTTACTCTTTCCTTCGTGGTTATTTTATTTAATTAAATGGATTCTTAGTGGTTGATTTTTATACAATTAATGCAGTATGTGAGCACGTCTGAGCGTACATATATTAAAGTTTTGTATTTTAAAATTATTTATTAAATTAAATCTGCTAGGTTTCCTATTACCTATAAAGTAGCTCCACATATAACAATTTGATGATGTTGATTTTTTTTGTAGCATATTTTACATGATAGATTGACTACTAATATGATTTTAATGTTAGAAATATCAAACAATTCGTTAATCATTGAAGTTAATCGTTAAAAAAACATGTTCATGAATGCAAAAACCCTCCCTTTATTAGTTCTTCATTTGTGCCTTTTTATCCTTTTTTTAAATGTGAATTTTTATATAAAAAATATATATACATACATACATACAATATATGTAAGTATATAAATAAAACCCACGTATAAAAAAATATTAAAATATTATCAATGAAATAAAAATAGACATCAGGATCAGAATCAAGAATAAATAAATACCAGCTAAAGAGAAATAATCAATCAATGTCAAAGCTGTTAATATTAACAGACCAAAAATGTTGTTTTTATAGCTCAAATATGGAACAAAAAATTAATAAAAGTACACAAACATGTAATGAAATATGCTTTTATATTAACGATTATAATCTTGTGAAAGAAAGAGCACTAATTGGTACAAAATTTTTGTTCCGAAATAATTTTTTATATGGAGTTTGACGTTTCTCTTTTTGAGAGAGAGAGAGAGGAAGAGAGTAAATTTTGTTCGGAATAATTTTAGCTTGAATTGGTTTAATTTTGATAGAAAATTTGATAGAAAATTGATAAAATAGTAAAACTAATACGTCGTTTACAAACATATTTCATATGGTAGCCTTGTTTTTCCAGAACAATTGTTCGAAGTGGGTGATTCGTTTCAGAACAAACTCTCATGAAACTAAATTTGTTTCGGAACAAACATTTTGTTTCGAAACCATGGGTGAATCCAGATTAAGGGAGCGTTCATTTAGTGACAGACACATACGAATGGAAACAATGAAATGAAATATATGAAACTACAGATAGAAGGAAGGCATAATAAATTATAACAATCCAGGTTTGTTATAAATTATTTATTTTATTAACGAAACGATTTCCAATTCGCATGTAAATACTTACCATAAATATAAAACTCATTATTTTCTTACAATTCTATTGTATTTTTATCTTATGGTGGTATCAAAATAAAATACCATGCAGTCCATTTACCTTAGTTGTCATAATTTTCCACTGCAATTCAAATAATGACCCATCAGAGTTACACAGAGTTTTGAAAATTATTAATATTTGTTTAGTTAAGTTTAACATTCAACGTAATTGATGTCACCTTTTTTACTTTTTACTGGGAATGAGCACGATAATTGTATACATTTTTCCGTAATTGTACAACAAATGGTTTAATTTTGTTTTATTTACTTTATAATCGTAGAAACAGAAATAAAGATAACGTATGTTTGCTTTAGCTTTTGTGTACAAATTGATAAAATTTATGTTTACTTCAATGGAAAAGGTGATTAAACTTTTTGTAATGGAAAAAATTTTCTTCATATTGTTTATCGTCGACGTGTTGAAGCATAACAACAGTTCTTTCTGTTTGAAATAAAACTTGCATTGTTGCCGTTTTCAATTACCGATCGCAATAAAGTCCATTCTGAATTTGTTTCGAAGTACAGAACAAATTAATTTCGAACTAACGGATTTTTTTTTTCATGGTTAAACCTTATAAAAAAATTTGAAGACTCAAATTATAATTCAAAAATGTAACAGTAAACCAAACATTGAGTGTTTCTTATACGATAAAATACTGGTTGAAGTGAGCTGCGAGTCATTGTATATCCAACAGTAGAGTCAGTAGTAAACAGCGTAATGTGCTGCAGGTTTGATTACCAACATATTTGTAAATCGTAGTTTCGTTAATACATTTTGAAACTCGAGTCATCATTAACTATTGAATATGTTTATCAAAATAATTCATGTCCCACGTTCTTGAAGTGAATAGACGTATAATGTCGGGAAAATAACATTCTTCTCATGCTTAGTTGCCTTGTATTCTTATTATAGCATTTTTGTTTTATTAAATTGATGCCCGGAATGCAACTAAAACCATCAACTTTTTTTTATCATTCGGTTGTACGTGTTTAAAATTTTAGAGCAAGGTATAAAAGAGTACCAGTACTCTTTACCAAAACTGATTGAAAGTACAATATTTAAAATGTAATGCCCCAAGAATTGCATTTTATTTTTATTTTTTAAATTTATTAAGTATCATTTAAAGATTTAAGAAAATTAAAGAAAAAAAGAAAGGAAAATTAAAATAAAAATTAAATAATTATTACTTACTTACTTACTTAATTGGCCATAACAACCCGATTAACGGATTTCGGCCTGCCGCACACTGCCTTCCAGGCGCCTCTGCTTCTTGCGCGCCTACGCCAGTTGGTCACACCAATCGATGACAGGGCTTCCTCGACTTGGTCCTTCCAACGGATACAAGGTCGTCCTCTCACCGACTTCCGCAGATCCCCGCTTCAAATACCCGTCTCGCCGGAGCATCCTCCTCCATTCGAACGACATGGCCGAGCCAGCGCAGCCGCTGGATATTATACGCTGCACAACGTCCATGTCGTTGAGGAGCTCACTGTTGTATCGGATGCGGAAATCTTCGCCAACTCGCACTGGACCGAAGATCTTACGTAGGACTTTTCTCTCGAATACTCTCAAGGCTGCTGCATCGGTGCTTAATAAGGTCCATGCCTCTGCGCCATAAGAAGCACGGGTAGGATGAGGCGTCTTGTAGAGTATTAGTTTTGTCGCACGAGAGAGGTCTCTATTACTCAATTGCTATTGAGACCATAATAGCACCTGTGGCAAGAGTGATCCTGCGCTTGACCTCCAGACTGACATCATTTTGTGTGGTAACGGCGGAGCCAAGATAAATGAATTCCTTGACTACTTCAAAAGTTATGTTATCGACCGTAATCTGAGAATTCAGTACGCCGCATTCTCCTACTTGTCGATAACATATACTTTGTTTTGCCCTCATTTACTGCCAGACCCATCTTCGCAGACTCCCTTTCAATAGCGCTAAAGGCAGCAGTAACATCTCGCTTGGTACGCCTATGATGTCATGTCGTCAGCGTACGCAAGCAACTGGACACTTTTATGAAAGATAGTGCCATTGCGATGCACTCCGCTTCCGCAAAACACTCTCCATGACGAGTTGAAGAGGTCGCATGATAAGGGATCGCCTTGTCTGAAACCTCGCACGGTATAAAAGGTGGCGAGTCCAATCCTACCTTGACGGAGCTGCAGGAATTGCTCAACGTCATTCTGCATAGCCTTATCAGCTTCGCAGGTATACCGAGCTCGACAATGCGGCAAAACAACGATCCCTTATGGGGTATCAAAAGCTGCGCCTTATAGTCGACAAAAAGATGGTGTGGTGTCAACTGCTTTTCGTGGGTCTTTTCCAGGATTTGGCGTAGTGTGAAGATCTGGTCGATGGTGGACTTGCCAGGTCTGAAGCCGCACTGATAAGGTCCAATCAGTGTTTTGACGAGTGGCTTCAGTCGTTCACACAATACGCCTGTAAGAACTTATATGCGATAGGGAGAAGGCTTATACCCCTGTAGTTGGCGCATAACGTAGGGTTCCCCTTTTTTCAGGACAGGACAGAGGACACTGAGTCCATCGTTGGGCATGCTTTCCTCTAGCCATTTTGCAAATAAGCTGGTGCATTGCGCCTACCACTCATTACAATCGGTCTTAAACAATTCAGCGGGAGGCATCAGGACCTGCCGCTTTATTGTTTTAAGTCGCATAATGGTGACTTTGACCTCTTCATGTAGGCGGCGGAATATCCACGCCGTCATCGTCGATCGGGTACGGAACATTATCTCTAAAGGCGGATTGGTATCGTCATCGCCTTGTAGCAGAGTAGAGAAGTGTTTCCTCCACAACCTCAGCACCCCCTGCGGATCTGTAACCAGGTTTCCATTCTTATCCTTGCAGGAGACGCTCCGGTTTATAACCCTCGGTTAGACGCTAACCTTTTGATAAATTTCGGCGTCATTCCTACATCTGTACATCTCGACTTCCCACGCTACCGCCTTTCCTCTCCTTCTTGCGTCTGAAAAGGCGTCTGCTCCTCCTTTCTCCTCTCTTCTATAGGTTCTCGACAATGGCTCGCGTGCGGCGACAACTGGCAAGTTTTTTGTATGCGGCGTTTTTCCTGCAGCTGACCTCGCGACATCCTCATCGTACATTGATTTCGTTTGGGGTGGGGCGTTTCGAAACCAAGGAACTGTTTCCGCTGTAAGTCGCGCAAAGAGTGGGAGAGTTGGCCCCACAGCTCCACCAATGTCGCTGAGATTAGATAGCGGAACGACGGAGCTTTATCTGAGAGTTGGCGGAGACAAGCCTTATGCTGTCCTTTGTGATCGCAGCTTTTTAACGTCCAGCTTTCGCAGTGTACTAGAGCGCGCAGACCTTTGAGCGCTAATGCGCATCGGAACCTGGCTGCGACAAAGGTAGTGGTCCGAGCCGATGTTTGGACTCTCTAAAGTTGTGCGCACATTAAGTATACTGGAAAGTGCCTTCCTCATCACAATATGATCGGATCTGGTTGGATGTTATCGATCAGAGGGACATCCAAGTGGCTTTGTGGATGCCGAGATGCTGAATACCCTGGTGCTACATGTACTACCATGTACGCGCCGCGGCGAAATCGATCGCCCTATACCACTTGGGAGGTTAAGTGTTCGCGTGGAGGTGAGTACTGTCCGACAGTGGGCCGCAAGGATACCTTCCCGCCGCGCGACCTTCGCATTAAATCTCCGGAGACCGGATTTTTAGCTACATGGACGAGGCAACTATCATACATAGTCGCTCGATTTAGCCGTAGAAAGGGCATCTATAGCACCCAATGCGTGTAACCTTATCTTCGTCGGGGCGTGGAGCGACAAAATTAGGCTTGATTCTATGTAGAATAATTAGCCGTGATGCGGAATGTGGGCCTATCTCATTTCGATATTCACAGGTGTAGAACCCGAGACAAGATAGGCAGAAAAGATCTCTTGCTAAACACGAAATCGTCACGAATATACGTGGTTAATACAACATGGAGCAGTGTATATAAAATAGCAGGAATAAAGTAGGCATTATTGAGCATTATGTACTGTCCAATCGCAATTTCAATGACTATGGCACAGTGATGCGTCTAAATTACACTGTTCAAGAGGGGCATCCGCCAACTGGGCGGAAGCGCATACCTGTGAAGGGTGCGGACGTATCCAGTGCCTAATTCTTAGATCGTAGTCGTTATTAAACGTTTGCCGTGTCGTCACTATAGGGGGATCCTTTTTAGAGCTTGACATTTTGGTCATTCCACTGGTATGAAATTTTTAACGTGGTGGGTTCCAGCCCTAAACGCACAACCCAAAATTTAACGTCCAGGGGATTGGACTTTCGCTGCACGGCTTAGTTAACATCTACGGGTCAGAATGCCGTCCAGAGGGCCACGAGGAGCTGCGTGTCACTTGAATGCAGCAAGACCAAGGATCGCCCTGGCGTCGCACGTTTACCACAGTCAGAAACTTTACCTTGTTTGCATGCAAACCATCCCTCCTTTAATTATTAGGTTTTCATTTATTTGGTTGTTGATGCTTATGCTGGTATTTCTAAAGGACCTTCAATTCGTGATTGTTTGCGATAAAATCCATAGGGGCTATATAACAAAACTCTTTATGGTATATGTACAGTAAGGGAGAAATTAATTTGTATCAGAGATCAGAAATGAGTATTAAAAAAGATGAGTAGATTCGAATCATACTCATAATTTCTGATATTTATACGCATTCATACTTATTTTAATATTCAAATTCAAAGTTTGAAGTACTCATCATATTCATATTTAACATTACGCATGATGTTGTTGATTTCGACTCTCATTTGCTCAACATATGCACGACTAACAAAATAAATATGATTCGAGTACGAACACAATAGTACTCACTAGAAGGTTGTGTTTTCCTCTATTTGCTGCTTTGATTTTGTTTGGTTATGTGTATTTTTTCTTTTGTTGTAAAAGCAACAATAATTAAGACCGTAAATTTTAAAGAATGATTCGAATCACTCGAATCATTTACAAGTATTCTAAATATTTTTCTAAATTTATGAATCTGCGTATGAATCAAACATATTTCGAATGTTATGAGTTTGATGTAAATATTATGAGTTGTACTCATACCCATTGCAACCTGTACTTATAAATTAATGTTGTAGTGAGTACGAATGACTCAGAGTAGTTAAATTTCAATATTGTTGACTCACTCAAACTCAAAATTTCATAAGTGCTTATGAGTAGCGAAAAAACGATTCTTTGTTGATATCTGATTCGTACACCATATGTACATACATATTTCGTATATATTAATTAAAATTGTTAATTTAATTAAATGAGTTATTGAAATATATTCAATAAAAATAGAAAAAGTATAGTCATGCACATTGCTTTGAAAGACACAGTATAGAATTGAGA
>QOCX01000273.1:36226-46929 GCA_005959815.1 Sarcophaga bullata
AAATCTAATTTAAATTAATTCAACACTTTGTAAATCCTCCATTAGAATCTGTCACAGGCTGTTAATTTCTAAGTGTGGATTAGACACATTTTTTTAATTTAATCAGCTGTTATCTCTTTTTTAGATTCTTCCAACACAATTTTAAGCTCATCTCACTCCGAGCGTTCTTTGCATCGACTTTATGGTCTTAAATATCCGTACTTCTTCATGTTCACTTAATTTCTTCACGAGGTTTTGTGTTTTCGAGTCCTTGTACTCTAAAATCTACAAAATCCATCTTAATGTCTTTCAGTATACGATTATATTGTTGTTTGTACGCTGCATTATTATTTATCTTCCATTTGTCATTTACTGCTGGATTTTATTTTTGACAGGCCATCATTTTCGAAAATATTGAACCTGGTTTCTTTAGTAAATAACACCGTTTTCAAAATCAATGTAGTGCTTGACGAATTTTGAATACAACTGCTGGATTTTTTTTGACTGAATAAAGGTTGTAGCATGGGAACCTGCTTGCATATCTTTTTTTCATTTGACACTTGCTCCCTTGGCATTATCGTCCAGCTTAGCTAATTCTGCCTTTGTTATTCCTGTATTTTTGCCAGGTCTTTTAATATCACGCAGTCCTTGGCGTAGAATTATGTTAATTAATTAAATTACTAATATTACTATGAAAATTCCATTTTATGTATTCGTCAATAATTAAGTTAATGATTTCTAAAATGAACTCCATTTGCCCATTTTTCTTAAGTCATGAATTTATTTTTAAACAAAATTACCACGAAGAAAATATTGCGATAATTCAAAAAGTACAGAATTTCGAGTTACAAAAATAAAATATGTGATTATATGGAGAATATCCGCTTTTGTCGAAAAACCGATATCATTTTTGAACTCAAGAAAGGTCTCGATCGGAGTTCCCAATCACTAGAAACTGTTGTTTGTATTTCTGTAAATCTGAACGAATTGTGGAACCTCGTGCAAATAGCTTGTGATGGTATAGACCCAAAAATTGTAAAAATTTAGGTGACAGTATTCTGCGCCGCATAGATGCTGTAATTACTGCCAAAGAAGACTACACAATATACTGAGCATCAAAAAAGTCATAAAATTTATCAAATAAACTCAATGGCTAAATAATACAACAAATATGTTGTAGTTTTAAATAAAAGTTCAATAAGCAATCATAATAATTAAGACTATTGTTTTGTTGTTATATTTTAACACAAGCTAAACATTGAGACTGGTGTTTGAGTAACTGTATATGGAGTATAGAAATACTTATGGCCCCAACTGTATATTTAAACAATATTACAGCTTTAATAAATAACCAGGTGCGGAGTGGTAAATAATGGAAATAAATCGATATATAACAGACAACAAAGAAGAGAACGATATCTACTACAATAATAGCGACGTTCAATACTTATCAGTTGGTTAATTTTATTTTACAACAATTTATTCTTAAAATATGTATATGTTTGTCTAATTAATAGATATGCACCATCAGCAAGCATTCGTTTATGAGGAGAATGGATAAAATGTCAAATATTGAAAGAATTTTATTTTCTTATAACTCTGCGTTCTACCAGTATTATGGTACGGTAACAGACATAGAGTCTTTATCAAGAATTACTTCTTATCGCTTTCCGTTACCGAAATGACGAATATAATGGCATTTACCGTAACAGCAATAGCAACAGCAAAAACAATAAGAAAATGAAACTATGACTTGATAATGGTTTATCTAGAACAAGAAAACAGAACGTCAAAAATAACATCACAAACAATGACAACAAACTCAAGTATCACCCAATCAACTCCCAAAACTATTATCGATACCATCATCATCATTAAAAAGAACAAAAGCAAAGAAAAAAGAAAATTCTTTTTGCTGTGTAATATTTGTTATGGCGGTTAAAACTTTTTTAAATATTGTGTAAAAAGAAAAGCTAAAGAAAAAGAACAAGAAGAAATAATGGGAAAAAGAAAATGTAAATACTTTAAAATGGCAGCGAAATTGACAACTAAAATTGTCAAACATCGTACATCTTCTGCTTGTCTGTATGTATAAATGAAATAAAAAATATATCCCAGAAATAATTTCTACCGAAAACTTGCTAAATTTCAAATAAAAAAATTGACTTGTGGCATGGGCGGTTCAGATTGGAAATGTTTTTGTAGCATTTTGCGTTAGACGTTTTTATGACTTTAAGAGCAAGCAATGTGTAGAAAAAACAAAATTCGTACTCATCCAATTTTCTGGTTAAAGTACCTGTCACACAAACATAAAGACCTATTAACTGAAGAACACACGTACACATCCTGGCAAAAGCGATAAATATGATAGTGATCATGACTTTGACATGGAGAAGCAATAAGTACACTGAAAGGGAATCGAAGAAACTTTACTTTTGTATGGCTTACAGTCACAAACGCAATATACAGACATACTTTTTAGACCCTTTGATGTGATTTTCTTTAAAGTTTCACTCACTTTCATTTCTGAAATCCTTTGTTTTACGTTGTCTCTCAATGATTCTTTGTTTATGTCACTTCTTATGCTATTCATAGTTCAAACCTCTTTTAAAATATTACCTTTATTTGATATTTTTTTTTGTAAATTTATTTTGTGTATAATTTGTAATTGCTCAGTAGTCATCAATTTGACAGATTTTGGGTAAAAACCCTCTGAGATTGCATTCTTCAGCTATCTATCATTCGATTAAAATCTGCGGAACTTGCTGACCATTTCATTATATCAATAATTTTCGATATGAATTGATTCTTTGAATTAAAATTCTTGTGAACGTTGCGACGTTGTTTTTCTAATACATAATTTCTTTTATAGAGACTTACGATAAAAATCGACACAAAAAACTAATTTTTAGAGTTGTTGGGAATTGCTAGTTTGGAGCCTAAAAAGCTCTCAATGACAACAATTTCTTTTGGTATAACCAAGTACAAATAAAGAATTTTGTAAACAAATTTATAAAATTCTGTTCCCTAATGGTATACAAAAATGTTTAAATTTTTCCATAACTTAATAGAATTTTTTAATAGGTACATTGGTTAGACACTGGCATCATTATGCAATTGTACAGTATTCAAGAACAATACAATATTACAATACAACAATACAATGTACAATATTAAAAAATAATTATCTTCATTGGAGCTTTAAAATTCCATGTGGAGTTTAAAATTGAAAATGAATTCTCAATAAACACAAATAAAATTCCGCGTTGCATATTGTCAATTATCAATTTTGAATGGGAAAATTAAATATAATATCTGCTTGGGTTTATTTACTTACTCTACCTAGTATTCCTGTAACAGATGTTCAAACATCATGTAAAACCAGATAAATAAAAGGTGGTGAATTAACGAACTAAATTAATGGGTCAGCAATAAATCAACGTATAGACAGATTAAACAATCCTAGCATTGTATAGTTGAAATAGCTGAAATATAACGAATATTCTACGTCGATATTATATTTTACTGAATTACATTTGCTACCTGAATTTAAAAAAAAAACATTTTCACAATATTTTTGTTTTCAGTTGTTAAATAACACACCGAAATACACCGCCATTTAAAACAAACCAAAAAAAAAAGTTGAAATTGAAAACAAATATAGACAGGAAAAGAGAAAAGAAAAAAAAAATACAAAAATTCTGAATAAAAAAAATAAAAATGCTAGATTGGTTGATTTTATCATAAAAAGAAAAGAAAAACAATGTCAGCAACGACAACAATGCCATTCCAGTATTTTGATGGCAATTTTCTCGAGGCAACCATAATGGAAATCCTTTATGTTTTCCAATATTTCAATTCATATTTTGATTGAATAAAAAACAAAAAAAAAAAAATATTGACAATTAAATGCATAAATCAAATTGTTTTCAAACATCTATTAAACCAGAAAAGCAATTTTTCCACTGGCCATAAATTCATTTACCAAACCGCCATGACTATAACAATAACTACTTTAGGGAGCCAGAGACAGCTGTGTTTTTAACAGTTTGAAATGCCAACCCTAAATGAATGTTCTTTTTTGCAGAAAGTATTTTCTGTTACCATTCTGTACCATTTTTGTTTTGAGTTTGCTTCATCATAAAATAAAAAAGAAATAAAAGATTTCCTATACAAATCATCATAATACATCATATCATCATAAAGTAGAATTATTTTTTTTAGTTATTTTGCATTAGATCAGTAAATCACTTCTTTAATTTAGGCTCCAGCCATTTCATCGAATTAAAGTCGCTTGGTTGGTTGTAATTCTTGCCCACGTTGAATACTAAAAGTTTTTTAGTCATGATCCTTTTGTAGAACCTTTCTTAAAGGGCGAGAACACAATATCAGTTTCTGGGAACAACAATTACTTCATTCAGTGCGATTTTATGCATTCTGTTACTTTACAGTTTTTTTTTTTTTTTTTTTTTTTTTTTTTTTTTTTTTTTTGAAAAAATTTTTCTGGCAATTTATCTTACTCTCAGAGATTTTGCCAGAATCTGCTGAGCGTAAGTCGCCGAAGAAATAATTTTTCATATTCGTTTTTGATGTCTGACAGGGATTCGAACCCTGGCATTTCGTCTAATAAGCAACACCCTACCTACTAGACTACGGTGTACATGTACATTGTACATTTATCAATATCATTATAGCCAAATTTAAATAAAATTATAATTATATAGTTTACTTTCGCGCTTTCATGCAGCCAAACATTATATGTATCGTTTCATCAAATCTGGTATTAGCTCCAGATAGGAAAAAATAGTTTCATGAAATGAAAAGTTACTTTCACTTTTCTGAATAAATATATATGTAGACGAGTGTGGTACATTCTTCTTCAAGGGAGTACCCAAACATGATTTAAGACTTGTTCAGAATGGATTCTATAGTCATCATTTTAATTTAATTAAATTTAGTATTTATGCAATCTTATTTCATTTAACGTTTTTAGTATAAATTCTACGTAAGTGCACTGCATAATAACTGAAAGAATACATAAATTTACAAATTCAGTAATCAATTGAAATTAAATAAAATAATAAAGTAAAAAATAAATTAAAAGTATAATAAAATGAATTATAGAGAAATATGGTGTTGGTTCAATAAATATTTACAACAAATCAATAAATATTCAAAGATATGAATTATTTACAGATTCTATAATTAAATACTTAATTTTGTATATAAAAAACTTATCATAGGTTCTCATTCTAATATTTCACCCTGAGTTAAAAACTTTAAAAGTCAGGGTAGTATAATAGTGTATTGCTGCACTGGCATATGATAACTTGAAAGAATACATAATTTACCATATCAGTAATGAATACAATAAATAAAAATAATAAAATAAGAAAATTAAATTCTAAAAGTATAAATAAATGGAATTATAGAAAATATGTGTTGTGGTTCAATAAAATTATTTACAACATAAATAAAATATTTCAAAATAAATTATTTACAGATTTATAAATAAATACTTAATTTTGTATATAAAAAAATCTTATCATAGGTTCTCATTTCCTTAATATTTCACCCTGAGTTTAAAATTTAAAATCAAAGTATAAGAAGTTATTGTCAAATATGGCCTGCTTTCAGAACTTTAAAATTTATATACAATTTATATTGTGGTTATCATAATTTCAAAATGAAGTAAATCGATATATTTTTATTTACAAATCAATTTAAAAATATTAATAATTCTCTAGAGGCTATTACAGGCTTAAATTGTATCACAAGAAAAAAAAAACAAAAGCAAAATACAGAATTGAAATTCTATTCAGGAAATAATTGTCGTTGCCTTGCAGTGGAGAGGATAACAAACGTTTACTCTCATCCAATTGTGTCGAAGAATATTTATTATTTACAATTAAATTGCCTTACAAATGTAAAGTAATTTACCAGTAAAGTAAATATTCAGAAAATTTACATTTGATACGAAAACAAAAAAAAAAAAGAAGTATAATCAATTGAATACACAAGAAGAATATCTGAACGAAGGGAAATTGAATACATTAACTTCTTCCTCTCAGCAGATTTCTGGCTCTCTACAAGGAAATAAAATTTCCATGAAGATGTTTCTCATGTATAAAATTAAAACACACAACATAAGTGGTGGTGGTTTGAGAAGATAAGTCGTAATCCTGACTAAGGGGTTGTTCTTTGATTTCATAAAAATATTGGTTTTCTTTGGTCACCATAGTCCACTGAGCAAGGTGCTGGGGCGTACTAAAAACATCTTCAAGTTTATATATCAGCTTAACAGTCTGTTGGCAAAAGCTCTAACAGTAGTCTAATTGCCAAAAAAAAGTTACTCAAATCATCATCAAAGTCATCTACCACACATCCGCCACATACAATATGTGCGAGAATCTCTGCTATAATCTCAGATAAGGGATGTAAGTGCCTATAATGCATGTATGAGGTGATTACAAAAGTCATTTGAAAGTCCTATCTAACTCAACTCATGCGATTTTGTTTGCATTTTTATTTTCTCCTGCCTTCATTTAATTTCTTTGCCTAAGTGATGCAAAAAAAAAAATGTAATATTGCAAAATTGTTGTGCAATGGATGATTCAGAGCTTAAAATCGTTCATTGTCTAGACACAAGGCACTTTACATCGTATGAGAAAAAGTCACACCATTTACGGTATATTTTTTTTTTTGTTATCGAAAAAGTGTCTTTTATCTTCACATCCTAATGCTGCCTCCTTATGAGTGTTCTTTAAAAGTAACGAAAAATTTTCCACATTGTCAAAACAATTTTTGTATTCGTTTTTATATTAATTTTTCGTACATTGCCGAAATGCACAGTGACTCATATAATATTCCGTACGCCAAGCAGGAGGATAATATTTTTTAAAATATTTTAAAAACAACTATTCAGTGCGGAGTGCAAAAAATTAGATTCATCAAGATCTAACATATTTTAGAGCAAAGAAACGTTAGATAAACATGATAAGGTTACAAACAGGTCTTTTCTTTTCACATAACGCACAATTCTTCTTTCCATAAAGGTGTGAGTTTTGGTTTTTTCCTCTAGTGTCTGCCTTAAACTTATAATTTATTCAGCTTTGGATCATTTTATATAAACAGCCGATAATTGCAGTAATTTTCCTATAACCTATCCCTAAATTATGAAACTTCTTTTTTATTATTTTCCCAACTTCAGGACTGTAGTTTAATTGTTTACTTGTTTTTTTTTAAATAATATTAAAAAAAGCGTTACCGTTTAGCACAATTACTACAAAGGACAGATTGTAAATTAAAACATTCTGTTACTTTTACTAAGTGAATCTTATACCAACCAAATCTATACTTACAATAAATTAAAGAAGATTGACGCTTTAAGTTTTTGAAATGTAGGCGATCAGTAAACAAAGTGCAGTTACTTTTTTCACATATTCTTCTTTGTACAGGAGATTTCAATATAGTAAATTTTGTGGAGAGTAGGTTAATCGATTTTTTTTTTGAACAGAGCTGTATACATATAAAAAATTTGTTTAAATGGTTTCAAGTATTTTTTATTTAAAGAATTCGAAATGCTGACTGAAAACAAATTATTCGTACAATAATGGGCAATTGAATTGATTTATTCGAAATTTATTTTAATAAACGTTTAAATGACCTTTTTACGGGAATAAATTCTTTTTGTATTACTCTTTATTTGTTGTATACTGTCAAAATTTTGATATTCTAAAATACCCACTATATGTTTTATTGTGTTTAAATCTGTAGTCGTGGTTGGTTAGGTACTACTTCTTTCACTTTGTACGTAAAACATTCTTCCATAATCTTGCATTATCTTGTATTATCGTGAAGAAATCGAAAATTGTATTGTATGGTCAAATTTATAGCATTCAATTAACAATTTTCTTATAATTTAAATAATTATATTTGTCCATTATTAATTTCACAAAAATAAGATTTAAGACACTCGGACTAGCCATTAGCCATACCTAATACCATCATTAATCCACTTCCATATTCCACGATTGATTTAATTTGTTTCAACTATAACGTAGTGTTTTCGCTCCGCCACGCTAATCGTCAACCATCTGACCGCAAAAATTTTAAATTTCCTCTTGTCTGTAGATACAATTTTCAGAAATCATTTGACGTTTTAATATATTTTGATATAAAAGGCTTTTTACGTGGAGTACAATGCATATTTAACACGTTTGCATTGAGCTTCAAAAATAGACAGCCTATTATTTTTGAAACTAGAAAACAAAACTAGAAGTTTCTGGATTCCATATCCGAATTGAAGTTATTGGAGGTAAGTCCCATTATCCAAAGCACTGTTCAGGACAAAATAGATATTTATTTACACAGTTTTTAACATCATCTGTGTCATGTCAGCTGTGCAATTAGAATTTCATTATTTGTAATTCAATGGTGCCAGAATTTTTTCCTGATAGTATGTGTCTTGAAAATATGTTAAAGAAGTATAGCTAACATGCCTTTAAAAGTTAATATTATCAAGCTAAAAGTCACAGCCATTTGAAATCTGTGGTATTTTTAGAAGGCATTGTTAAAATCAAGGGAAAATAAAAGCTGAATTATTTATCTTCCTATAAACGTAGTAAGATTTCAATGCAGAAATATCCAATAGATGTAGTAGAACCTTCTTGTACCAGCGGGGAGGGAGTAATAATATGATATCATTGATTACCATTTGTCTCTGCCAGATATATTTGCGTTGAATTAACCATCTCCACATCCACATTTAATTTGAGCGTGACTAAGAAGAGAAGAAAGAGAAAGTAGAATGAAAGTACCTAATAAATAAAATAGCTATTTTCTCTAAAATATATATTAATCACAGAAACATTTGCATCATTTTGCCTTTATCTGAAAAGAAATGCCATGGAACTTGCGTCCGAGAACGTGTTAATAAAATGATTTCATAAATTTGAATATTAAAGTAGCGTCCTTCACTTTTGCTCCACCTATTTTTTTGGAAAATGAAAATAGAATGCACAGGCTTTCATTACCTTCAAGTCACAAATTGAACTGATCATCTAGATCCCGAAATATTTTCAGTACGAATTATTTGCTAATTTTTGTTATGCCACTCTGATGTTAATTTTTATATTCTGAATAACTATTAAAAACTTAGAATTCATTGGATTTTACGAAAACAATACAAATTCCAAAAGATGAGTGTCTGTTGCCTTTTAAATTAAGTTCACCTGTCACTCTGTCTAGAAAAGTTGATAATTAGGACTAAAAATTAAACGGTCCGTCTTGCTTTTCTTGTTATTTATTATTATTATTTATGAAAATACATAAGGTTGCCAAACTAGTGAATATTCTAAAATGTACATTTTTAAAAAGACCATCATTTTATCTTTCTCAGGGGGCAAAATCCAGTGGCTTTGTTGAATAGTAATACGAAACCGAATCCGAATTTTTTCTTGAAGTGGAGTGTACTCCACATTATGTGAACAATTTTAATTTCACTGTGACGCGTACTCTCGAGATAAACAGTTAAAGTGTTAATCAAATGAATTACCGAAACCTATAACAGAAAGTATTTTGAAATAAATTTTTTTAAAAAATTTTTAATTTTTGGAAATTATTTTTCTTCAAAACATAAAATTTAATTATGAATCCAATCCAAATGAAATTGTTGTACAGTCTAGATGATTTTACATTTATTTCGCACACTTGTATTAGACTACTGTTTATTCTGTTTCTGGAATCCTAAATACTAATAATGTTTTTCTCTTTTCTTTTAGGTATTTATCTCTGAAGTCAATGGTAAATGATTCGTATGTTGTTTAATATACTTATTTGTATATGAATTTCACCATAAAAATACATCTTGCCATATTGCAGCAAAACTATAACATAAAAATCTATTATCAGTCCAGGTATTCCCGCAGCTTCCAATGAAGGTAAACATTCTATTCTACTATTATGTCAGATAAACACGATAACTAAACCTAACAATAAAGCTGGATTCACCCATGGTTTCAAAATAAAATGTTTGTTTCGAGTTTGTATGGAGTTTGACGTTTCCCTTTTTGAGAGAGAGAAAGAAGAAGAGAGTAAATTTTGTTCCGAACAATTTTAGCTTGACTTGGTTTAATATTAATTTTTGTTCCGAAACAATTGAACAGTGCTGCCAAATACTCCAATTTTATAAGCAAATTTGATAGAAAATTGATAAAATAGTAAAACTAATACGTCGTTTACAAACATATTTCATATGGTAGCCTTGTTTTTCCAGAAAAATTGTTGGAAGTGGGTGAATCGCTTCAGAACAAACTCTCAAAAAACATTTTGTTTCGAAACCACGGGTGAATCCAGCTTAATAGATCCATAAAACAATATACGAATGTAAATCTAGTTTTAGTTATTTAGTAAATTCATAAATTCATTTGCCGTAGTGTGTTACATTATTAGACGTAAGGACACTGTTCAAAACGCCAGGTCTGACATCAAAACGACATCATTTCATCGACAGCTAGTTCTTAGCAGATTTCTGGCAAAAACTCTAAGAGTCAAAAAAAAATTTAAATGGAATGTTTCTTTCTCATAAATCTATCATTCGGATTGGATTCCAAACACTATGTATTTGCCTACAAATTAAAATAATTATTATAATTGATTTTAATTAATTCTGATAATTTTGTTTTGTTTTTTTTTTGCAAGCAAACAGCCCAAATATAAAATTA
>QOCX01000273.1:46952-81241 GCA_005959815.1 Sarcophaga bullata
TCTTGCCAAAGAGACCACAAACCGAACAGCTTTAATCATATGAAAGGTTATAACAATTATGGCATACATGCCTCATATAAAAAATGTTGGTTAGTTATTCCTTTGTAGTTTGTCCCGTTTTATTTATTCTAAAGGCATCGGTTTTTATTTGATTCTATTTCCTTTCATATATTGTATTCCATAATAGCACTGTCATTTATAGTTTGTTTTTCTTGAATATGAAAATTATACAAAACGAATATTTTTTTTTTTAGTTTTTTTTTTATTTGCATAATAAACATACATAATTGACGCTAAACTTATTTCTATGGTATGTCTTTGAATTAAAATTACGCTAAATTGGCCTGGCCGCTGGCTTACTAACAAATAAATGTGAACCATATTACGTTTTTAACAAATTCATTTAAAGGGTGGGCCATTTAAAAGTTTAAATTTAAAAATGCAATAAAACAAAAATGATTAGATATTTTGCCGAATTTATTTATTTTTTGTTGTTAAATTGAATTGTTCCGGTTAAAAATGGAATATTATTATATTCATATGGCTGCCGCGGCTGACCTTACCGCAACTCAATCGATTGGACCAATTTTCGTTCAATTTTTCGAGTGTATGGAGTCGTATCTCGGCAATGGCAGCACAAATGTTGGCCTTCAAATGCTCAATTGTCTCTTCATCGGTATAACATTTTTATTTAACTAATTCGCAGCTTCTGGGCGGCCAATTGACATTACCATTTCGGCTAATTAAAGGAACACCAAAGTTACACCATTCTGTTGACATTAAACATCGTTCACGTCAATACCATGAAGATCGGGTACAAAATAAAAATCGGTTCTCATGGTGCGATAAGTGTCTCCATTGACCGTAATGGCTGCGCCGTCCCAATTTTTAAAGAAATATAGATCAATGATGCCTCCGCTCCACAAGCCGCACCAAACCATCACTCGTAATGGGTGCATTGGCTTCTGCAAGACCACGTGTAGGCTTTCTGAGCTCCATATACGACAGTTTAGCTTATTAACGTCCCCACCAAAATGAAAATGAGCTTCGACCAAAAAATGATTTTTTTTGGGCCAAATCCACATCATAGTGCAGTTACTCGTTGGCCCATATAGCGAAGGGAAAAATAATCGGATGGTCATGTAGATTCAACTCTTCAACTCTTGAACTTGTAAGGCTCTACTGAGATTTTTTTTCGCAAAATTTGAAGTAAACTGGCACGTGAAATGTGCAATTCTTGAGAACGATGACGAGTTAATGTTGATAGATTCTCAGGCACACTATCGGCCACAGCTTCAATACTTTCGGGTGTACACACTGTACGGACACTCTCACATCTTAGCGCATCGAAAATGAAACCAGTTTAACTAACTGTAGCAGTAAACTTCCGTATATCGGGCACTGTTGGTCCTTCTCTACAATCAAATTTTGTACGACATTTTAGTGCAATTTCCGACCATTTGTCTTTGTTTTGAAATAAATTACTAATAAATCTCAACATTGCTCAAGAGTAAATCGATTCATCACGTTCAGTGGAGATGATACACTGAATTTTGCGACAGAATAGAATAATAATGAAAGTATTGCCCGATTTGAAACAACCGATGGATCAAATTTAAACCGATAGATGACCCTTCCGATAGAAGGCAAATACGAAACGTTTTTGTATTTTTATGTCTCCCATAGTCGACATATTTCTACACATTAAAATATTTGAAATATTCACAAATGCATAGAGTTCTCTTGATTGCTATTTGAGCTTTGTATTAGAATGACTACGTTTGCCTTGAGTTTCACTACGTGCTTTGATCATTCCAATCGTTTCGTCTTAATTTTAGGAAAATTGTACATTTTTATTTATCAATACACACCATCATACCCTGGGGATGTTTGAAATTCCATTTGCCTTCTTTTAAAATATTTTCCCTTGGATGGATTTCTTTTACAAGAAGGGTGGATTTCTTTATTTTACCGTAAGATATGTATGTGTGTTGGTGTATAAATGTGTACGAAATACTTTAAGGCTTTATTATGTTCTTTAGGGCTTTTAATAACAACCATAACCATCCACCCTCTCAATGGTGCGCCTTCGTTCAACCATCCACCCTATTGAGAAATCCATAAAAAGCTGTTTATTGCTTGCTCCGTTTTGTCGTGTCTTTAATCTTAAAGAGAAAAATTTCTTTTTTCCTTTTCAATTTTTTTCTAGAAAAAAAGAAAAGACACAAAAAAAAAACTGTTGCTTTTATTTAGTCAGTCACCCTGACTGTTTGTCTAAAGAAATTATTAATTTCTGTTGCTGGAATTTAGGGTGGTTAGTGCTGTCGATAATTGGTTTGCCACTGTCAAATAGGGAGTTATCGTATTCTCTAATACGTTGCATATGCTAGATTGTTTGTTCAATCCCACTCCTGAGCGATGTTCTTCCTTTGTTCATTTTAAAATTTAAAATTTTAAATACATTTTTCAATTTTTATAAGAAAAATATTTAAAAGCATATTTAAACGCATATTTTAATACAAATTGAAAATGTATCTAAAATTTATTAAATTTAAAATTAATTTTTATGTACGGAGCGCACCCAAAATACAAAATACAATACGAAAAGCAATTCTAACATAAATGTTAGTTGCCAAATAATTGAAATATGTTAGCACAGCAATCAATCAGTCTCTGTTACAATAACGTCCACTGTAAAAAAGAATATAACTTCACCCAAAACAAAAAAATGTAACAATTGTTTAGCTTACTACGATATGCTATATAATATGATCAGAAGCCTTTTGTAATTTTTGTTGACTATAATATTCCATACGTATTAAAATTTTATCCTTTAAGTAAACTATTTGCTTAAGATTACAACACTGGTTGACATTTGTCAAAAAATTGCTTAAGTATATTATAGTCGTACACATTTGATTATAAGAAAATAAATGACTGTGATAACAGAACGAAAATAATTGTAAGGCATGTGTATGTATATCATATAGGAAGTATGTATCTTTAATATTTGAATTCATTTTAAAAGCCTTTGTAACATAATAGAAAATATATTTCTTTACATATTTTCCTTCATTACGGGGCATATTGTGTATCATTGTATTGTATTGTATGTTGGCATTTTAATTTCATTTCATTGTCTAAAGTAATGTATAGCATGGCGTGCTTCATCTTATTATTTTTGCTTTTTTGCCCTTCTTTTCAAAACTCACGTCATCTGTTTATCTTTTACGAAGTTATTGTTGAGTTTATTTTTACTTTTCCTTCTTTAGTATTTAATTCAGATTCAATTTTAGCGTTTGTGCTCATGCCATTTCTGTCTGTTTTCTTTTTATTTCTATGATCTTTTCACATGTGATATGTAACAGTAATGGTAGCAGCAGCTCTTTAAATTTAATTGTACATTTTCATTTCATTCCTTTTCCCTTTCAGTATACCACACATAAGTATCATCTATAAAAAAATATGTACAGAAACTTAAAGTAATAAATTCTTTAATTAAAACAAATTTTAAATATGTCTCCTATTTTCTTTCATTTAATGGTTTCAATAATTAGAAGATTTTATTCAATATATCAGAAACGAACGACAAAATTGACTACAGAATTGCTCGACCGTAATGAAAATTTTTTTGGAACCCATGGGTCCATTATCTGCACCTTTTTATTTATTTATTTATTTATTTATTTTGTCTGATTTTATTTCCTTTGCCCTTGTCTAAATTTAAAATGAAATTAACTGCTAAAAAAGGATATAATTTTTGTCAATATCATTGTCACACGTGATTAGTATGCGTTTTCTGCTGAAAATGATGCCCATTGTGTTAGTATAGTTAGCATCTTTTCTAATAAAATGTTTTTAAATAATAAACTACCACGTGAAATGTCGTCTAGCTTAAATTTGAAAATTTTCTCCAATATAACTGATAAGCTCACGCCAGCTGGATCAGAATTTATTTGCAATATTTCGTTTACAGAAATCAGAAATGAGTATCGGATGAGGTTTTATAATAGTCGAGAATATGATGCATGTCCAGTTGTATTCCATGAACTAGTAGCATAAATACATATCTGTTCAATAGAAAATGTGCCAGCCATTCTATTATTTTTACTTTAATCCAAAATACTTGATGGCATCTTTTATGCGTTATGAATCAATTAAATTAGGCCACATGGTTTTGTGTCTTTTTCTATATGTTAGAGGTTCCAAGACACTATCGAGCATAATTTCATGATAATTTTTGTTGTCTTTCATACGAAAAATTTTAATTTAGATGGTAGATATTTTGTTTAGTTGGTTGGTAGACACTCGACAACGTGACTACTTTCATCAGTTACAAATAGTTTCAAAAAGTAAAGTTTTGGATATTTTTCCACCGCATTTTTTTATTCCTGATTGCAAGAGAAATATCAACATCTTACTCTTTCATCTGGCTTCGATAAAATTTCTGGAATTAATTTCTAGCGTCTCTGTAAACTAACTGTATATTGTTTCCATATATCTCTTTTGGTTTCGAAAATAAAAAGTTTGTTTTTTCTTTGCTATTCCTCCCGGAGATAATAAATTGATACGGCACGTATGGTAGGTAGCGCGGCAACATTCTTGGCCATACAAGTTTTTGTGAGCATTAAGTTGCCACTGTGTATCATTATGTTCGAGACGAGTACTAATTCAAATGATGATAGGCCAATCTAATGTTAATCGGATATAAATAGTTTTTAAATAAATGATTGGATATCTTTTTATTATTTCTATATTTAATTGAGGATTCTACAAACCAATATTGAATACTTTATGCCACAATGCAAGATAATTAAAACTGAAGCTTTCTTAAAACTTTGTTGTCGAATTTGTTTGCTGACTTAATGGAAATGATTAAATGCAAATGACAAAGGAAACGAAGAAGAAGTTTCTACAAAATTCAAACATTTCAATTGGAAGCTTAAGAAACTTATTATATTTACCATGAATAAAATATGCATTTGTATATCTCTTTAGTTGATATGTATTACTCAACTTATCACAATAAACCACCATACTAAACAAACAATAGAAAAGTATTTTAAAACTTGAATCATTAAAAATGGAAGAAAAAAAAAATATCATGTTCCACTACATTTGAATATTGGAGAATAATTTTTCAAATTGTGTGTGAGTTAAGGCATGTGAGTCAGATTATGTTTATTTAAAACATATAAAATTATTTGAAACACTTAATAAAGCATAAGGAATAAACATTCTGAGAGAGTGAAATAAAATAAACATAAAATGATGATGATACAACACGAATATGTAAATAATAAATAAAATGGGCATAGAGGACAACAATCTGTGGCAAAGATGTCTACGTTTTAAACATCTAAACTTAAGACAGAACAACTGAAATTATTTCAAATTATTATTTTGGAGTTTGAGTTTGAGAGTTGAGGTGGTGCTATAATAAAACGCATTTTAAGTGAACAGTTTTCTGCTGTGGATATTTGAAATTTGTTCCATAAACACCGTCTTATGGTATACCGAGAAGGAAATACATTTCGTGATTATAATTAATGATTACAAGCATACATAAAGGAAACGAAATAAAATGAATTCAAACGTTTTAATGTTTAGAAACTAAGAAAATTGTCAAATTCTCAGCTATTAATAAGTGTTTGTGCGTTTCTGTCCATATCTTGACGAAGACATACTAAAGAAAATGTAATTTGAAGTGGCATCCAACAGTAGGCGTGGGAATCAATGACAGTTTTTTTTTGCGTCTTTTTCTTTTTTTGTTTTTTGGGGGGGGGGAATGTGAAAAATTAAATCGACAACAATACCATAAATTGACAAATGTTTTCAAATTTTATTCAACTGGCTTTTGGTTTGGTATTTTTGTTTACTTTTAATGCCCATATGGCGACAGAGTGGCTATTGGAGGAAAAAATTAAAACGTTTTTCACATTTACTTTTCACATTTATTATCTTAAAAAGATTCATACAAAAAGTCTATTTTGTTTATTATTGTGGAAAAAAAAACAAAAGAAAGAAAAACATAAATTCATGTGTATGTTTGTATACACTGATATATTGTGGTTTTTAAGTTAATATACTGTGCAATATTTGAATAAAATCTATTTTTTTAATATTTAAGATTTGTTTTCTTTACAAAAAAACAAAAAAAAAAAAAATAGAAATAAAATTTTAAATAAAACTATAAAATTTTTGTTTAGCTTATGTAGTACAGTGATATAACCGGCATTTAAATTTTTATTCTATATTTGTATCTCCTCTGGTTTTTACGGAGTGTATCATGATTTCGAGAAAATTTATTCGCGCTTTAATAGTTTTTGGTTTATGGGTGGTTGCTTGTAACATCGGTAAAAGCTGGAAAAATAACGGCATATTTGAATTTTTTCTTCAATGAGCATGATTTTACAAAATTCAAGTAAACTTTCAAAAGGTTATTCTTTTTGTTTTCTTGTTTTATTTCTTTTATAAAATTAATTTCTTCAACAACCGCACATACTTGTGTATAACAACTTAATGATAATGATCATGAACATCATTTCTCATGATTTCGAAACATTAAAACAATGATAGACTATGTGGAGAGAGAAACAAAAAAATTCAAATCCCATTTGAATGATGACCTTTTGTTGTGTATACACCAAAAACAAAATTTTTACGTAAAAATTAAAAAAAAAAATTTCAAAAAAATCAGAAAACACTCGTACGATTTCTTTAAAATAAGAGGCTTTCTCCTTTTATTTATTTTATTTTTTTTAAAGTGTTTATTTTATTTATTTTTTGTTTAGTATTCGTCTTCTGTAAGAGCCAAAGTGAATAATGGCATTATTCTATCATGGCCATCAGACCGTCCATCCAACCACCATTGAAATATCCGAAACTATATTATTACGGTTATTATTCATTTTTATTGAAATTTTTACCACTGAAAGTAACCACAACTGGTGCAACAATATTTACAATAACTTTTGTAGTTTTTTTTTTTTGTTGTTATTGTAACATACAAAAATATTATTTCATTGTTTTCTGGCTATTAAAATTGTAAATTGTGAAAACATGTACATAAAAAGGCCATCAACAAAAATTCAACAATGAAAAAAAAAAATTAAAAAAAAACCTAAAAAAACATGTTGTTTTAAAAAGTTTCAATATACAACAACATTTAACTTTGAAATTATTATTTTTTTTTTACTAATTATTATTGATTAAAAAAATGTTTGGATACACAAGTAGGGATTTTTAATAAAAAGACCATCCTTTTGAATTAACATAAGAATCATATTAAAAAATGTTCAAATTTATTTTTTTTGCATATTTGTTGCATACTAATTAATAAACACTTCTATTTACACGTTCGCGGATGCAAAAATAATAGTAGTTAGAACGTTGTATTTTAACCGCCTGTATACAATGAATATTCTAGTATCCACGACAATATACTATACTATACTATACTAGATAGATAATATTTTTAAATCAGGACGACGCGAATAGTATAGCATTTATTCATAGAAAACTTAAGAGAAAGAGATTTATTTTAATTTTTAACTCATTTTGAACACTAGATTTTTATTGATTGCTATCTAAAAAATAAATAATTTTATAATTGAAGTTTTTTAAGATTCCATATCCGAATTGGATTTATTGTGGTCCTCAGGAGGTCTGAGTCATTAACTGAAGCGCTATTGTTTTTTGCCTGTAACAATATTTGCACAAAGGTGTTAGAATTTTTTCCTATCTAATATTTGGATTCTCTCATGTTTTTAAAGGCATATTTATTAGATTTTCTTAAAAATTAGGGAAAAGATTATTTGAATCGTTTAAATTCCATGTGTGTGAAAATAAATTCGAATTTGAAAATCCAAGACGCAATCCACAAATTTTAGCAGCGCCACATTTAGCGTTAACATATCAAAATTTTCTCTTAACAGAGCAAAATTTGCCCTTAACAGAGCCCTGTTAGAGGTTTAACAGTATCCATCTGAAGAAGGTCACTTGCGTAGGAGTTAATTTTAGGGCATATACTAGGTCTAGGAGTACCATATCATACTCGAAGGAAGGTTCCAAGGCCTTTTAATATAATCAGCGAAATAGTCCCACAGAAAGTGATATGGTATTGTGAAAATTGGCTTTGAAACTATCAATTTTTTTATTGAAAATTCTCTAGAAGATCAGTGGCCATTTTGGAAGATATAAGAAATAGTACACCATACAGACTATATGTACATGATAGTCCAGAGTGTCCTCTTTCCAACCGTGGTAGTGGGTTAGCTGAAATAATTTCGTGAGTCGAGATAATCAATTTTAAAAAAATCGATTTTCGACCAAAATCGTATGAAAATTCTCTAGAAGATCAGTGGCCATTTTGGAAGATATAAGAAATAGTACACCATACAGACTATATGTACATGATAGTCCACTGGGATAATTCCGTCCGCCATTCCCACCAACCATCCTTTTTATTTTAACAGTACTCTTTACAAATACTGATGATCATAATGAGAATTAAACTTCAAGTCAATAGTCAGCAATAATCGCTAAGTAGAAGATTAAAGTACTTATTTTCACTGTTAAACAGTTAACAGTGCTCTGTTAAGGATAAATTTTGTTCTATTAAGAGCAAATTTTGCTCTGTTAAAGCCAAATGTGGCGCTGCTAAAATTTATGGATTGCGTCTTGGATTTTCAAATCCTAATTTAACTTCAGACACATTTAAATTCCTATAAACAAAATAAGAATTCTGTACAGAAATATCTAATAAATGTAGTAAAAACTTTTTGAACCAGCGTTTGGACTAGGTGAGTAATAAAACAACATCATTGATTACATCTGTCTCTGCCAGACATATTTCTGTTATAATTAGTAATCTCTAATATATAAGAATTGTACGTAATAGAGATGCAATAGCATTCACATCAAGAATTGTATCCCTATTTTACTCAATTTGACCGTTTAAACAAATAGGCTACTACGAAGCGAAAAAGTAAAGTAGAATGAATGTATCTAATAAATAAAATGACTATTTCTTCTATATATTGGATATTAGTTGCAACAAATTAAGGTTTTGTAGAATTTGACTAATTAAAATTGACTTTAAAATTTGAATGCTATAGCATTCACGTTATTTTTCATCTACATATATGTAATGTTCTAGCATTTACATTCGCGAACGTGTTAGAATAAATCCCATTATGCGTTTCGCATTCAATTATGCGCTGATCGAAATAAGTTCATTCAAAAAGTTCATTTGACAAATATAACTCGACTGTTAGACTTTTTAAATAATAAGTACGCTAATTTTTATCCGGTTTGATCAAACGAAATGTCAATCTCATCACAAGATAATGCACTTTCAGAATGTCATCATTTATCTTATTTTTTTTAATAATAATAAAGTTTGGAGGGTTCGAGAAATATAAAAAAAGTATTTTTGAGTTCCACTAGTGAACAACTTAGACTATGAAATACTCGAGTGTATTTTCACTGTCGTACCGTGTTATTATATTAGAAATTTTTAAAGCATTCAAACGCATTTAATTTTTGATATTGAAAATTTTGGTAATTTTTTCGTACCTTTTTCTATAATTTTGTCATATTTTTCTAGGCTTATTAAAACTTTAATTTCAGATTTTTATTGTATTTGTCTGTTTAAAAGTGAATCTTAAACCGAAAAACCAAAAATTGAAAAAACAAATATCAATGCCATATATTGTAGAGCTTGGCGAAAGTTTCCCTTTTTAGTGCACACGACAGCTGGCGGTCACCTTGTCTGTCATTTTCTAAGACGCCACACGAGAACAATACAAGTGTTGCCAAAGTTTTTCTTTAAAATAAAAAAAAAAAAAATCCGCCAATCAGCACATAATGGTGAACATTCCAGTTTCAAATTGACATAATTTTTTAATGCCTGACTGTCAGCCAACTGCTCAATATCAGGCTAGAATAATTGTATATGGATAGTGCTTGCAACCAATAAATATACATACATTCATACATATAGTGTGAAATAGTCTAATATTGCACGACATGTTCACATGTGGTAAGTACATTTGCTAAGTCAGAGTTTTAGACTGCTGCATGCAAAATTAAAATTTTTGACCATGAAAGGTCATATTGATTTTTATATGTTTATAGTTTATGATAAAATCATTCATTTATATAAATGCAACAAATTGAAACTTTTTAAATTGTGTAAATAGATATGTGCTGACATAATATGAATTAATTGGTAATTTAAAACGACAATCGAAAAGCAGAAGTATTATAGGTGATGCCTCCTTCATCATATAACGACTACATATTTGTTAGATTTCTCTTAATATATAGGCATATACGAGTATGTATTACTTTTTCCTTTCAAAGATTCATTTATCTGTTCATGAGTCTTCAGGAAAGACTGACTTTATAATGTGTTGTTGTGTAATTTTTTTTTTCTGATTCATTATTCAGTGTTTTATTAATCACTTTGTAATAATAATTCAACAAATCTATCTTGTATTAAAAAATTCTGAGGAAGTACCGTTACAAAATATATGTATATCATAAAAAACTCTATTAAAAAATTGATATTTATAAATGGACATAATCTGTATTTGCTTTTCATTTTTTATTCAGAAGCTTCAATTACACATTTATAAAGCCGCGAAATATTTTCATTTAAAATCAGATCGATTCCACCTTAAAATTATAACGAAAACTGACTGCTCGAACAAAACCAGTCATAGAATACATGTCCAATTAAAAAAATAGAATAAAAGAATGTCTCTCCAATACAGGGGTTACCAAAATATTTTGGTTGTGTATTAGTGAGTAAGAGAGAGAAAACAAATTGAGAGAATATTTATTTACTATCAAAGAAAAATGTTAGTAAAATAATTATAAAACAAATAAAAAATAGTAATTTTTAACATGGCAAAAAATATTAAACCTTTGAAAATAATCATTACCATGAGTACGCTATTTTGATGTTCATTTCACAAAGTTATACTTTTGATTCAAAAATAGGGAATGTTTTTGGATTATTTGTGGAACCTCTTTCTTCATAAATTTTTCTCACCTACTAATAACAAACCTTTTATTTTTCCAAAAAAAAAAAGATCCTTTATGTCTACAAAAAATCTGTTCCCTTTCCTTATGTAGTAAATGTATGAAAATGCCTTGTAAGAACACATAAGGCATTGGATTTTAATAGAAACATTTTTAAAATATTTTATACTTAAAATATTTTTTGAGTGTAATCCTGAACAAAATGTCATAGCATCCGCCAACAAGTGCACTAGCCGCAGTCTGATCGACGACTAAATAAAAGAGCATAACCAATGCACAATTGTGCTATGATATGGTAATCCCTGGATTCCAATGTTTAAAAAAACTAAAAGCAGTTCTATGTTTAAGGTTTGATTAAATTTTCCTCTGAAAAGAAAGAAAGATCCTTGCCTAGTCTCTATCTAAGTAGTTCAGTTATTTGTTTTTCCTGCAAAAACAGTTAACGGGACTTGTTTGGTTGCGTTCGCTTGTTCCTCATATATTTTGTCAAAAAGTAACATGCAACGTTTCATTTTCGGTCATTATTGACTACTTTTACAGACAGAAACATTTTACGCTGTTTATTTCGACGATAATAATGTTTGCTGGAAAATAATTAGGCAGGTAGAAAACAATAAAAAGAAATTATTAATATTACACTTTGTTTTGTTAATTTGCTTACCTTTATTAAAATTTATACTAAACTATTTTCAACAATTTGCCTTCTTCTAAAATTTTAGTAAAAGCAAGTCATCAACTTAGTGTAACTTATCTTTGTATATTTTCACCAAGTTTTCATAAATCTTAAACATTATATCCACATAAATACATACATACATAATTGATCGATCCCTTTGTCAGCGATTAGACCTAGCTTCTTAACACCACTTCTGTTGTGTGTGTTAATTTTATACATGTGACGTGGAGCTTACAGTTTAGAGTCGTCTACGAACTACAAATATTTTTAAGACATTTCCATGGCAATTATATTTACTCTCAGAATTTTTGGCAGAAATCTGCTGAAAGGAAGTCGCCAAGGACATATTTTTTTCATACTTCGTTTTGCTAGAAATGTCTAATCTGGAGTTTAAACCTTATTCTCCCGTCTAATAAGCCAACGCACTACCGCACTACTAGATTATGGCGGCTTCATACATTTCATCCACGCGATGTTATATTGTTAAATGGGGAACAAACTTTTGCTTACTTCGTTTCACAAAGGGAATTTTTTTCATCAATCAGACTTTAAACTGGTAGGGTTCCTGGTACTCATGGATAGCTTAAGCTTAATCTCTCTGATATTTCTTAACTTTAAAATTTTTTGCTTAATTTTGTACATTTTGTACTTGTTATACAAATGCCTGATTATTATTCGCCAAGGAACATTTCTCATTGAAATTTATTTTAATTTTGTTTTGCTTTCTTTTGTTTTTGTATACTTTCTGAAAACAAAAGTAAATCGAATAGTAAATTGGACCGTTTTGACAAAAATTATATTTACGTTTTATATTTTTCATTGTTTTTAGTATTTTAAACCAATGATTAAGAATAGAAGATAGAAAAGATAATGTGGTCTATGGTTTAGAAGTCTTACTTCAATACCCATTTGTACCATCTATCAAATAATATGCATTTTGTTAGTTGAACTCAGCTAATATACAATCCGATCTCTTTTCCCCATTCCCCTGTGACGCATTCATTTCTGAAGTTGCGTGTGCTACATTTAAGATGAGGAACAAAAGCAGCAATAATATAAAAGGAGAAATATTTTTTGGATAGTTATTTAACTTTTAATTGAAAACAATTTGTCGTTTATTTATCTCTTTTAAATAGATATAAGTATATACATATGTACATATGTACATATACTGAAAGAAATTTAATTAAAATACTGTAGAACAGTACTGAAGAGTATTTATTGTCAACAGAATAATGCAAATTTAGCAGGAAAAAAGTTGTCTGAATAGATTTGAACGAAGACAAAGTTAAGTAGAATAAGAGATGAGAATATAAAAATTTTAAAAATTGAAAATATTGTGTTTTTCACTCAGTTATATAAAAAAATGTACTCCATTTTGTGTTATAGTATTCCTCGGAGGTAAACACTCTCAAAAATGCTTGCAGGTTAGTGCTTGTAAGCAGGGAATCCTTATATCGAAATAGCCGCGTATCTTTCAAGCTGATAGAATTCTATTTGTTTCATTACTGTCAATGAAATGCTGGTTGGACGGAGAGGGCTTTGATCATCTCCTACTGTTGGATGTGGTGAATAAAGTTATAATTTGCCGAACCCGCGTGTCACTTTGGGATTACTGCAAAAAAATTCTTGAAAGAGATGGATTCGCAGTAGACCTTATAGACATTATCAAGGATCCTATTGAAGCACCTGCACCGAGACGTGCTGCGGGGGTCTGAAAGATAGGTGAAGAGCTTTACAAATATCGAAAGGCGAACATTGATGGACAGTTGGTTCTCTACTAAGAATCACATATCTGGGTTTGCGTTGTCCTTGTTTATCATGACTTCTGGATGGGCCAGGGTGTAACCCATGCCTTTATAAGGAACATTTTATGGAATTGCATTGCGCTGTCCAATTGTTTTTACTACTCCAATGGCCATCCAGAAACGCTTAGTCGCATTACGCGGAAGCTGGAGAAAAGGATTAGTTTTGAAATTAAAATTGTCATAAAGCGGGTATAGATGAACGAATTGAAGCCGCCGTGGTCCAGTAGGTAGTGTGTTGGCTTATTAGACGAAAGGCCAGGGTTCAAATTCCCGGTCAGACATCAAAACGAAATATAAAAAAATTTTTTCTTCGGCGGCTTCCTCTCAGCAGATTTCTGGCAAAAACTCTGAGAGTAAATAAAATTGCCATGAAAAGTTTCTCAAAAATATGTCGTTCGGAGTCGACTTTAAATTGTTAGGTCCCGCCACTGATATGTAAAATTAACATATACAACATAAGTGGTGTGAGAAGCTAGGCCGTAATCCTGACTGAAGGGTTGTAATGGCCTATTATGTATGTATGTATATGAACGATTTTTTTAATAAATTTAGAATATGAGGAACAATTTTCCGCCTTTATGCATTTATCGAATAAATATTTTAGTACACTTTAAAGCAAAAATCAAGATTGCTTAAATTTCAATAATCTTATAATCTAACTTTAGCGTGTTTTCTTTTAAACGCATAATTTCATTTTGAATTGTATTTTAAAATCATAGCCATTAAAATTTTTCATTTCCATATATTCCATATACGCCTGCAGAAATTCATGTTAAATTGAATTGAAAGTGGAAATTATTAAAAAATTCAAAAAACAGTTTCATATTTCGCACCATTTTCTTAGAATAACTTTAAAAGAATGCCAACATAATTTTTGCGTGTCACATCGTTAGCATATTCATTTGTTAAAAACAATCAATTGTAAATTAATTATAATTAAACAGTTTTATAGTGTAACAGAACAATTTCAGGGTTTACACACTCACATTTGTGCCCAGTAAGTTGTGCTTACATCCTGTTAATGCAATATTGCCGCCAATACCATTATGTATGTGTATTGTAGGTCATAATAAAAAAAAAGTTGGTGATTATTTCGTCTGTAAAAAAAAGATAGTCATTGTAGTTACCCTAGTTAATATTTTATATTCTCGTAAACACCGTATTGGCCTTGTAACATATTTTGTCTTTCATGCCAACACATTGAAATATTATTTAACTTTAAAAACTTTTGCAAATTTATATTTTTAATGTTTATTTTAATTTAAACAGATATTCATATCTGAAATATCATATTCTTTTATTTTATTTTTTTTGTTCTTTAGAAATTTATAAATAGAAATTTAGTTTATATTGCAATATCGTATGTCGTTCCAATTCAAGCGAATTATATTAGATTGTTTTCATTCAAAAGAAAAACGTTATGGAGACGGTGAATGTAAATCCAACGTTTTAAGTTTCCTTTTTAATTTGTAGGTCAAATATTATTTTAAAGCAATTAAATTTATTTAAATTTTTCGTTTTGCTCGGTCTTCTTTAATTGTTGTTTATCAGTTCATATGACTAAAAAAAATATAACTATGGAATCCTAATTCTGTTCAGCTTTTTCATATACACTGACAAAAATAATCTGCAACCATACTACCTAAAATATTTACGTTGTATTTCAAAAGATACCAGTTTGATTTGAGTCAAAACTTCGGAAAAAAACACTCAAACAATTGTCCATGTACCTTTCTCGAACACAACAATTTTTTTGAGCTTGCACTGTTTTATCAAAATCTAAATTATTAAGTTATTGTTTGGAAAAAATTAAAAAAAAAATTGACTTAAACTGTTGATTGCTAAATTGCATAATGATGGAAAATATATTTCGAAACCAAAATCTTTAAAGCACACAAAATCTGTAATAAATATAAATTTCAAATTTATGATGTCATTCTAGGGATAATTAATGGAATACGCACACACACAAACAACACATTATTTCTATCCAATTATACTGCAAGCACACATTTAAATTCTAAAATTACTTTATTTTATCAAAAACCTAGTAAACAGTTTCTGAAGTGTTGCACAATTGTTTGAGCGAGTGCAAATAGCAAGAGTGCTTTCTCAAAGGCTTACATATGTTTTTAAATTTTTGAATTGAGTTATTTTCAAAAGGTGAATAAAAATATAATAAATTTTGAAATTTTGAAAATTCTTGTATTTAATCAAAAATTTTAAATTAAGATTTATATTTTGAATGTTTTACTATTTCTAGATTATGAGTGTTTTTTTCCCATTTCCACTATTGAGGTATTATTAAATGAAAAAAATTATTTTGTAGACTTTAACATAGTGGTAGAAACTAAAAGCAATATTTAAAAAAAAAATGTCATTTAATATGAGGGTTATTTGACTGAGAAGAAGTGTAGAGGATAGAGAAAAACAAAAAATCAAACCCAAAAACCATACAAAAAAAAAAAAAAAAACAAAAATAAAAAAAATTAGAGTAGAGCAGTAATTTGCTTGAATTATGTGGGTCATTGTGATTAGGTGGTATATTCGCACGGCATGTAAATATTATTGAAATTTAAGAAAAACTGTGGATGAAAAACGAACAATTTTTTAAAAAAATGTTTGGGGTTTTGAAACTGAATTAAAGCTTTAAAACTATAAAAAGCCAACGAGATTAACGTAATCGCAATTGAAATAAATACTGTATTGCTTAAGAAATTGACAATTAAATTATTACAGAATTTATTTCAATGTTTAATGCAATTTAATTCGTTTTTTGATTTTTTCTGCGGTAATTTTTTTACGAACTTTTTTTTAACAAACCTTGTGGTTTTCATTAAAAAAAGTAAATGTGGCCAAATTTAAGATAAACAAAGCATTTTCAAATAAAGAAAAAAAAATTACATATTAAATGAAGCCATAAATAAAGAATTGATTTCTTTACAATACGCTTTGGCCACAAATCTTTTGTGAGAAAATACATTTTAAATTAAAAATACCTGAATGTGGAATATGAATAACACAGTGGCTCAGAGATACCATAGATTGCAGATTTTTAATATTTTATTAAAACCATAAACTTCTCGCGGAGAATACCAGTTTTCAAATGGGGTTGTCCCCTGGTGGCGGATAAGGGTTAAAGCTGGGAGCATTCTGGCTTCCAACCATAGGTCGAAGTGGTATGAGATAGCTTCTAGTGTGGATAGGAACCACAATGTCTTTCCATGACCTAGCTATGTTGATCGCGGACCAAAACCAGCTACAGGTCTTCGTCTAAAACAAAAAAAACAGTATTGGCTATAAGCGGCTATGGTGGCAAGTTGGAACCCAGTGGGCTCAAAGCCACCGTAACCTTTAAGTACAGGTGGGCACCCCGAATCAGAATTTACGAAAAAATACAATCATTTCTTCGAACGAGATCAGAAGATGCGACGACAAAACACATTCAGTGCAATCCAGATGCTCCTAAAGGAACTGAAACCTCCAACTACCTCATAATATTTTTATAAAAAATTTTATTTCAAATTAATTATTCAAAATCGAAATTTCTCAAATTTTAAAATTATTTGCCATTTACGAGTCCTTAGTCTATACTCTTGGTATAGTGTGATATATAATTTTTATTCCAATTTTTATTTTATCAGTTAATTATGCTAAGAAAATGCAGGGTAACTCAGCTCAAAGTTTATGTTCAGTAGATCAATTAATAAATGAGCAATCCTTTCATTGAAGCAACATTTATTACTGACTAGCTATCGCCTATTTAAAGCTTAAAGCACAGTAATACCGAAATTATAATCACATTCTGTAATTAGTATTTGAGTTTCTAAGTTCAACTCAAAGGTAATTTTATTTTCTGCCTCTATTGTGCTAATAAAATATGCCGCTGTAGTATACTTAGTAGGGACATAAATACTGTTACCCACAATTTATGGTATGACAATACAATTGATGTCATGAAATCAATTTTTTTTAATGTGCTTCATATTTACATGCACATTGTATACAAAAAGCAAAAATTCATAAGAAACGTCCGTCTTTGGCCTTCAAATTGACCGCAATACGAATAAAGACTGTGTTCAAAGAATAAGGGCCATTATTACAACTTGCCGTTAAACTTGGGTTTCGTTAAAGATACCTTTAGCTAAAGGGAACTGTAAAGTTACCTTTAACTTATTTTCGTTTTTAATAATTTCAGATAAAATAAAGTTAACATTTTCTAAAATCTGGCAGTGTCGGAGCAATGCCGATAAAACTGTTCACTTAAACATGTTTTTTTTTAAACGCAGTGACAACGACTGGCTTCTTTTTTTGTTGTATTTGCTCATTTTGTTTCTATTACAAGTTGCCATATTGAAAATAGTGGATAATATGGCAAGTTCAGGCATAAACTTAACTTTAAGAGTTACCGGTAGGATGACCCTCCCTTTAGCTTAACGCTTACTTCTATCTTATGTATCTATTATGGTAAACCGTGTCCTCTAAAAGTGTTCACAAATTATTGTCCAGTTAATATAAATCTGAATTGTCAGTGGGCCTTTCTTTCAGAGGAGTTGAATTCTTGTATATTATTTTGGGGTCAGCTTTAAGTTGTTTTAGCTTTGTGAGCTGGTACAAAAAAGTGTAACGCTGGTTTTCGAACATAGAACAGTTAAGGTAGAATTACAAAAGATTTAAAAGTGTAAGGCTGGTTTTTGAACATAGGAGGGGAAGCTTTCAAAATGGTTTCATAGTAAATTTAGATCAATGCTTTAACACCTTGTTCGTAGAAATGCACAAACTTGGTTAACATAATTATTCTGAACCTTTATATGTTGTTGTCGCAGTCTAGTGGGTAGTGTGCTGTTAAAACCCCAGATCAGGCATCTCCTACAAAATCAAACATGAAAAAATATTTCTTTGGCGACTTCCTCGCATCAGATTTCTGGCTAAAACTCTAAGAGTAAAAAAAATTGTCATGAAAAGTTGTTCATAAATCTGTTGTTTTGAAACGACTTGAAACTTTATAAAATTAACACACATAACATAAATGGTGTGAAATCCTGACTGAAGGTTTGTAGTTACCAATTATGTATGTATGTATGTAGTTTATGTATGTATGTATGTATGTATGATGTATGTATGTAGTTGTATGTATGGTATGTATGTATGTATGTATTATGTGTATGTATGTATGTATGTATGTATTTGTATGTATGTATATTGAACAAAGTAAATATTATATGACTTATCTTGAATTATCCATTGTATTATGCTTTGTTTCTGGATCTATCACTATCAGAACATTAGGTATTGTTGCATCATTCCGGATATTGTCCAAAATACTTCAGAAGCGTTTCAATTTTGTACTGCTATATGTTAGAACACTCGAATGCTTCATGACTTTCATTAAAATTCTTGTAAAATTATCTTCTTGTAAAATTATTATGTACATATGTATGTTGTATGTTGTCTTGTTATATTCTATTGCTGTACTGTATAATTTATTCAATATGTAGTTTGTATGCATTATTAATAATTTTTGTTGTTGTTGTTGTAATAATTCATGTCATGTTTGTTCATTTGATATTTGAATAAATGTCAGCAGATGTTAGATTTTTAATTTTGCATTTTTTTTCTATCTACACCATAAGAAATTAAAATTTATTCTAATGAAATACTCTTTTTCTTTTCATATTTTTTAACAATTTTTATTTATGATAATATACTTCCTTTTATTTTCAGGTGCGTCTGTGTTTGTATGTTAAACTAAAAAGACAAAAAATAAATTTCAAAAAATTTTTCCCAAAATCTGGTCTGCCAGTTACAGGTCAGTCACTATAATGGTATGTAAATGAAATTTTTGTAAATTTTACAAAAAAAAAAATTGTTTTAATTTAAATTCCAAAATGTTATATCTGAAGTGTAACTTTTCATGAAATATTAATATTTGGCTTGACAGGCAGCTGTTCTCTTTGTTTATGGAACTGTCAGAAGAAATAAATATCAAATACTTGTGAGAGGTCATTTAGCCCTATACATACTGATTAATTTTATGAATTTTAAGTTAAAATATGGTGTTAGATGGTTTTAATTGAATTTCTACTAAGGAATTTTCCATAAACATACACTCTGTTCTATATTGTAATAAATAATTTACATGAAATAAATGTTTGGATCATAATTTTTTTTTATTTTATATTTTCAAACATTTGTTATTCTGATTATTTGTTGCAATCAAAGAATAATATTTTTTCTGTCATGTTTTACGTCATGTTTTATGTTTTACGTTTATTTATTGTGAATTCAATGATTGCGATTTAAAATACAAGAAAGAAATTGTTTTCTTTTGCTCTTTTTTAATTTATTTATTTAAATTTCAATGTAAATTTATTTAAAATTAACAACACACTGTTATTGATAATAATATGTTATAAATTTCGTTACATAATCATTTTGCTCTACTTGTGCTTAAAGTAATTTCATCTGGACTCTTAGATTTACCTCTCCAAGAATATCAAGAATCTGCTGGAATATCAAGATTTATTCTGGACCCATGTTGGTTACTTTAGAGAATATATTGTTACGTTTTTACCTTCTAAATATGAACTCGTATATTGCAAATAAAAATAAAAATAAATTTGTGTTTTAATTTTAATTAAATCCTTTATTATTCACACAACTGTGTGCCACTGTTTACAACTGATTTTAACAACAACAATTGCTTTATGTGTTATCCTTTGTTTATGCCCTTTGCGATAAACAATAACAATTATTACACAATTGTTCTGTAGATCTTTGTATGTAACGGAGATCTTCAAACCACGATTGGTTTACTTCATACGCAACGTGTCTTCACACAAGACTGACTGCACTTCTACTCCGACTTTGCATGCTTTGCCTTGCTTTTTAGATAGCGATGAATGTTCTCGTAGGCGAAAGTTAATGTTTTCTTCTTTGTTGTTTTTGTATCTTGTTTACATTCGTCCCTTCAGAGTTGAAGTTGGTTGTTGTTTACTTCTTTATTCCTTTTTCTTGTTATACTGATGTTGTTGTTTATTTGTTAATGAAGTAAACAAGTCCGTTGTTTTGTTTTTGTAGCTTTTGTTTAACATTTGGTAACAATATGAATGTGTCTTTCGGAAAGAAATGTGAACCGATGATGCTTTCAGTTAAAAATGCACACTAAAACGTGAATTTGATGCTCTTGGATCTCGTCCCTTGTCCAAATAGAGCAGCCATTTCCATTAAACAATTTTAATATTTGCACATTGTATCCGTCCTTAGTAAATTGAAACTAATTTGACGGATGTAACTTTAACAAGATGGTTCAAATCAACTGTTAAAAACCCAATAGATATCAATTTATCTTTATCGTTTTTTTTTTCATATGCAAATAACTACAACTATAGAGTACGCTATCGAAATAAGTGAGATTGTTAAAAGATCGCAATCCATATTTAAGAAAGCAAAAAATTTTCATTTACGAATGAACTAAAAACTGTTTTCTCAAAAATTAGTATCCAAGACTTGTAAGGGATATGTAATCATGTTGAATTGTGAATAATGATCCAAAAAAAAAGTTCAGTCGTCATTGCAGAAAACTTTAACTTGTGCTGTCAGAAATGTACATCTTTAAACGTACTTCAACGAATTTGGCATTGAGGCCGGTTTAAGCGAAAAATGTTGAATCCGATTTTTTTTCGAATCTTGCCATATTCAATGATTAATCAAAATTAAATTTTGTTTGTCAATATGAATAAAACCAAACTCTGCAAAGGAGGAGACAGCGGTGTGATCGCTGGAGAAGTAGAAATTTTTGTTTTTGTCGAAAACTTAAAATAAAGTGCATAAACACACTTCTGGATTAGAGAAGGAATGTCTTATCATATGTGAATCCATGTGACTTGGTTTTGAGTTAATTTTTTATTGTTTCCATAATAACCGTTGCTTGTATTTATAATAATTCCTATAAAAGTAATTATAAAAAATCTAATAACTGTATCTTAAATATGTATGTATGTATATACGAAAAGTTAATTAATTCAGTATACATACATACATACATACATAAACATAATACGTAATATTGTATACCACTTAAATATATTTCAACATTGAAATTGTTTTTATGTAGATTGATTGAAAATTTAGCTACAGAATCTATTTGGCGCCATCAATACATGGAATTTATTTCCATTGAAATAAATTATTCAGTTTGTATAAAAAAATTTTTTTTTTCAATTTCAAAAATTCTATTCATAAAAAAAAAAGAAAACAAAATGAAAAATGTAAAATACAATGAAGTTCTTTTCTTTTCAAATATATTTCCACTTTTTATTTCAGCCACTTCTAAGTAAATTGATTTTTTATACACCATCAAAGTGTAATTTAAAGCCTAATTTATTTTATTTTTCGTTACAGTATTAAAACATACACATACACACACACAAAAAAAAAAATGAATTCTATTTAGATTGAAATGAAAAAGAATTCTTCAATTTAAATAAATTTCTTTGTTTTACACATTTTCCCCAACTAGTTGTCAGCAATAAATTGATGTGTTTATAGTACATTTAAGATTATCTTTGTCTCATGATCTAGTGACTTTTTAATTCAAACTCTAATTATTAACTTTTTAACATATTTTTGTTTCAAACTATAACTGTTATCAACTTGATTAACATAATCGCCCACGTCATACTGATTACACGATCAGTAACGTATACTACAAAATTTTGTAAAATTATTACACGGTAACGTTCAAATTTATTTCGAAAACCATTTTTATTATTTTTGTTAATTTTATTACTTAAATCGTGTATAAAACAAAGTCTGAAATTCATATTATGAAATAAATTCAATGTTACCTATTTTGCAGAGTACTTACTAATATTTTTGCCAACAAAAATTATCGGGTGAATCATCTATCGGTTTAAATTTGAACCATCGGTTATTTCGAATATGACAATGCTTAAGTCATTCTATTCTCTCCCAAAATTATAGTATAGCATCTCCACTGAACGTTATGAATCGTTTTACGCTTGCGCATCGTTTTCTCTTCGATGGATGGGCCAACGATGATATTGATATTGCCAAAAAAGTCATCTTTTCCCATAATACTCATTTTCATTTTAATGGGTGCGTTAGTAAGCAAAATTACTGTGTTTGGAGTTCAGAAAACCCACACGTAGTCTTACAGAAGCCAATGCACCCATTACGAGTGATTGTTTGGTGCGGATTGTGAAGCGGAGTCATCACTGGCCCATATTTTTTGGAAATGAGAACGGCGTAACCATTACAATGACAACCGATTTTTTTTGTACCTGCTCTTCATGGCATTGATGTGAACGATGTTTGGTTTTAACAGAATGATGCAACCTGCCACACACCTCATGCCACAATCAATTTATTGCGTCAAACATTTGATATCCATTTAATTAGCCAAAATAATGATGTCAATTGTTCGCCAAGAAGCTACGATTTGACTTCTTTGAACTTTTTTCTGTAGGGCGCCGTTAAAGAAAAGTGTTATGCTGACAATTCATTGCCTTTGCCGAAAAACGACGCAATGCTCTCGGAAAAGTATATGAAAATTGGTATGATGAAATAAGGTATTGTGAAGTCAGCCGCGTCTGTCATATGAATAGAATAATATTCGATTTCTAACCGGAAAAAAAGAAGTTTTGAAAAATTTCAAACCGTTATTGTTTTACTGCATTCTTAAATTTCAACTTTTAAATGGGTCTCCATTTAGTTTTTATCATCCGGCATTAAAGGTTGAAATTCAATTATCACTAAAGATTTTTTTTTTTAAATTGTAGCCGGCTTTGTTATTAATCGTTACAATACAATGTTCAAATATGTTGCAATTCACACAAAATTAACAACAAAATTCAATAAAGCTTTTAAATAAATAATAAAATTAAATTAATAAATACATGTACATATATATCACCACCTAATCATACTGCTGTTTTTTGATATTTGAAATTATGTTGGCCATTGATAGTGAAATGCTTAGAGGATTATGCTATAAACACAATAAACACAACGCAGCAAGTACAACAATTTTGTATTTGCAGTCTAATAAAGACAGCGGCACAAAAGCTTAAGCTAAACAAATAAAGAATAAACAGTTCAACAGCCGAACCAGCGCGCAGCTGCTGGATGCTAATGCGCTGCACAACATTCAAGTCGTTGACGATTTCATATAGCTCATTATTAAATCGGATGCGGAAATCATTACCAACTCGCAGATCTTACGTAGAACGTTTCTCTCAAATACTCTCAAGGCTGCTGGATCGGCTTATGATAGTATCCATGTTTCTGAGCCATAAGGAGTATGAACGTACAAGTTTCGTTGTAGGAGAGATGTCTCTGCTGCTCATATGCCTATTGATACTATAGTAACATCTGTTGGCACTTTTGGTCTCCAGGCTGACTACACTTTACTAAACAGTCATTTCCATTATTCCATTACTGATTATTCCAATAATCCACTTGAAAAAAATTAAACACACTGATATTTAACATTGTGTTCAGTTAGATATTTAATTTGTTGAAATGATCAGCATTCCTGAATAACAGAGAAAAAATGATTACACTATGTGACAAAATACAAAAAATTAAATACACCCGAGGAACTACCTAGCCTAAGTTGTTCAGTTAGTTAATTACAATTAAAAAAATTTTTTTTAAAATTCTCGAACCTTCCAAACTTGTTTTATTTGGAAAAAACTGTTTTTTTGGACTTTATACAGAAATTGATTGATTACACAAACATTTCTGAACTAATGTCCAAAATTTGAACCTTATTGGAAAGGAGAGGGATGGGCCTTTCAAACGATATAAATACATATATTATTTATTTAATATATGCTATAAGTTTTTGATGGACGGTAAACTTGACAATTGCGAATTTTTTTCATATTTTTTCAAATTTGTTCGTTTATAGTAGCAAACTTTAATTGAAAATACGAAATAAGTAATGACATTCTGAAAGTGCATTTTCTTGTGAAGCGATTGACATTTCGTTTGATCAAACCGGATAAAAATGCGTACTTATTAGACAGTCTAACAATCGAGTTATATTTTTCATATGTACTATATATTTTCAAATGAACTTTTCGTTCAAAAATTTTAAGAATTTTTGTAGGATTCTGATTGTTTATCGGAAAATGTGTCAATTTCTTATTTGAGCGACTACCAGAAGTTGGCCTATGTTTGCGCAAAGGGAAATAATAATATTTGCAAAAAACACAAATATTAGGTAGTCGTGCAAACGTGAAATAGACACATTTTGTGATAATCAATCAAGATCCACCAAAAATTCTGAACATTTTTGAACTGTAAGTTCATTTGATAAGATAGCATATATAAAAAGTATAACACAACTGTTTTACTATTTAAATAGTAACTACTGTAATTTTTGTCCGATTTGATCAAACGAATGTCAATCTCTTCACAAGATAATGCACTTTCAGAATGTTATTATTTATTTTATATTTTTTAATTTAATTTTGCAATTACGAATAGCTAAACTTGAAAAAACGAGAAAAAATTATATTTTCCAAGTTTACCCGATCAAAGATCATAAGATATAAGTTTAAACAAAATGTTTATGTATAACGTTCTAAAGGTTAATCTCTCTCCTTTCTAAAAAACTTTAGATTTTTAAAATAGGTTCAAACATATTTTGGTAATCAATGTGAAAAGATAAAAAACGATTTTTGTCAAATAAAATAAGTTTGGAGGGTTCGAGAAATATAAAAAAAGTATTTTTGAGTTCCACTCAACCTAGTGAACAACTTAGACTATGAAATTATTCGGGTGTATTTTCACTGTCGTACCGTGTTATTAGTTTTATCTTCACTGTATTTTTCTTTTTCTTTTTGGAAACAGTCTCTATAATTATTTTTTCTTTACATTCCGGTACATAGCTTCAATTTATTTTACGTTTACTTTTTGCCAACCTCCAGGGCAGTCACGACTTGAGTTGTTTTTCTTTTTCTTTTTACTCTTTGCAATCGAGTTCAAAGCTTTTTCTGTTGAGTTTGCAAAACGAATTTTTTTATAAAACATAAGTTAAAAAAAAAAAAAAGAAAAAAATTTAAACACTGAAAGAGTAAGAATAACGTCGTTATAATAAATAAAAAGTGATTGTAATTTTTGTTTTGTTGTTATTGTAGCGTTAACTTAAATGTGTGGGTGGGTTAAAATTTAACATTTTTTTTCTTAATTTTCCTATTTGTGAACGTACTAAAAACAAGTCGTTCGTATGTTTTAGACAAATCTAGCATAGTATTTGCCATTACTTTAACGGAAAAGGGAACAGCAGAATAGTGGTTGTATGAAAAAGGAGAAATTTCCAAGTTTTCAAACTGACTGCCTATACACTAGTAAACACTTGAGTTTTTGGAGTTACGTTATAAAAACGAAAACAGCTAAAATAGTAACATATTCTATATTGTTATTGTCTATTATAGACAATGCATATAAAAACACTATAAAGATCTGTATAGTACTGCACAGAGTCATCAGAACTTGTAGATTAAATGGTAACAAACAAAACAGCCAACCAACGAACTGGCAGCAGTTTTTTTATTTTTATTTAAAGTGGCAACTTGACGTTTTAGACGTTTTTATAAAATCAACAACAATATATACTTTTCTATTGGACACCTCAGAGTTATTGGAATAGGGCAATTAAATATTGGAAATAAATTGACTGTACTTTAGAACAAATCACTTGGCTTCAGATCCCCGGTGGGGATTATATTTTCCTTATCAAATGTTTTCATTAATAAGGCATATGAGTGCGAATAGGAGCAGATTTTAAATTTTCGTTTCTCCGTCTTTTAAGAACTTTAAAGTAATACACGAAACTTGCAGTAAGTGCAAGAACAACTTGGCACAAAATGTTATTTTATATTATAGCGTAGGGTCTTCTAACAGAAACTTTCGAACTTTAACAATTGATAACGGGCATCTTGCTGAAGCTGTATCTAGAGAATTAGATGCCATCCGTAGACATCCGCGTGTGTCCATTGCTTGGGCTTTGCAACTGGCCCTAAATTTCACCGAGAAATGTGAATTAATGTGAAGACATAAAATTGTCGAATTTGAGACGATACAAATCCACATGACATCCAAGGGGGTCTATTGCATCGAGAAAAATTCACTTTTCAGTGTGGACAACTTTTTGCCTTGAATTGAATGATCTGGACGATTTGAGAACATGATCATCTCTCTCAGAGATATTGGTATTTGGCCACCGAGATCGTGCAACTTAACCTCGTTCGACTGTTTCTTGCGTGACTAAGCCACAAACCGCAATGGTTTTCAAAGTTAACACAACCTGTGGTATTCGTAAAGAAAATTAGGTATCTTCCTTACAATAATTTTCATTATTTTGCAGTGCTACACCCTTGCTCAAATAATATTTTTATTACAAAGTTAACATTGCAGGTAACACGGAGGAACAAGATTACCTCTGGAATTGTAGAACTTTTATAAAAAAATACTATTGTATTTGAATTGCATGCTTTACCCCTTTTAAATAACACACTTTAGTCCTTCGATATTATGCACTTATTATCATAATATGCTAATGACTGTTTTCATTATCATGTATTCAATATTTTTTAGCATTGTTAGAAAATTTTTATTTGGTTCTGCCCTTTATTTTGTTCTTTAAGACGATTTCCGTTTACCATATGTTCTCTACAATATTATTTCCTATTTGTGTCTCTGTTTGCTAGTTGCCTTTGCGATATGTTGTACAACTTGATCAAGCAGCACTAAACAAATTGTAACGTTGGGAGGATGTTTGATCATTAATTCAAAAATTTCGAATACTTTTTGAATGTTGATTGCACATGAAAATTTAAAAGTAAAGTTGGATTAACAAACAGTTCGCCGAAATCTCGAAACATGTGAAGACAATGACCAATTTGTTCATTCAAATTGTTGTACATTAAATTGCAACGTGTATGGGTCGTCTTAAACCCCAATACCCCGTTGCAATGTTTTATGGGTTGATTTATTAAAACAAAATACAGTGAATAGCAAAAGTGACGGCACTGCCTGTAATTTATTTTTCTAATTTATTATTGCTTGAGAAATAATGTTAAGATAAATTTTTTATATATTATTCCTTAAATATTTCTTCTTTAATTTGCATTAAAAAATTATGTGGTTTTAGATAAATTTTCAAAATGAAAAAAAGAAAGCATGATAACATTATTCTTATTTGCAAATAACGGTACATAATAAAGTGAAAGTAAATAAAATTGAAAGTATCCTCTACAAGGAAATGCTTATAGATAAGTCGAATAGAGATAACTTGAACATACCACAAAAGCAGCTAACTCTAGTTGGGAGAAAAATTATTTTGAATTCGATAAAAAAAGAATATAAATCTTGTGAAAAAAATTAGCAAAGTAATGTTTCAAAGTCATACACGATGACAAAACTCATGCAACGCAAAATAAAAGAAAATCGAATTGGAAATAAGCCAACAAATGGTTAACAGACAGTGTTGAACGCTATATAAAGAGCATCGTTAAATAAATTGCTGCAGAACTTTGAAATACAAAATACGAACTAAGAAAAAGTCTAAAGAACTCTGATAAAGACAATATTTTTAGTTCCAATGTCCGTTCATAGATGTGACTTAAAAAAGTATAACCTTGAACCCCGAAAATATGGTTAAAACAGTTAAGCATGTTATGATATGTAATTGTATGTCGTCTATAACTGTAAATCTCGTATTTACTGAAGATATAGGGTGGATAATTTAAAAGTTTAAATTTAAAAATGCAATTAAACAAAAACGGTTTGAAATTATTCCAAATTTATTTTTTTGTTGTGAAGTACAATTGTTCCGGTTAGAAATGGAATAAGATTTCATTTATGTATGTATATGGCTGGTCTCATAGTTACCTATTCGATCAGACCAATTTTCGTGCCCTTTTTCGAGCGCATGCCCTGTATCTCGGCAATGGCATCACGAATGCTGTCATTCAAATGCTTAATTTCCTCTGGTTTGTCGGTAACTATGTCAAATCGCAACTTCTTGGTGGCCGATTGACATTACCATTTCAGCTAATTAAATGACCATCAAACGTTTGTGGCAATTAATCGATTGTGGCATTAGATGTGTGCAATTTGCACTATCCAAACCAAACATCGTTCACAGCAATACCAAGTACAAAAAATTGGTTACCTTGGTGCTATAGGTGTTTTCATTGACCGTAATAGTAGTCACTCGTAAGGGGTGTATTGACTTCTGTAAGACAACGTGTGGATTTTTAGAGCCCTAAATACGTTTTTGCTTATTTAAGTACCTACCAAGATGAAAAGATATTTTTTTTTGGCAAAATCGACATCATCATGCAGTTTTGCGTTGACCCATCTAGCGAGCTAAGGTGAAGAGTAAGTCGATTCACTTCGTTCAGTAAAGATAATATACTGAATTTTGTGACAGCATAGAATGACACAAGCATTACCAGTTTCGAAATAATCGTTGGTTCAAATTTAATCGTTGGTTCAAATTTAAATCGATAGTTGGCCCACGCGATATGATTAAAACAGTTAAGCTAGCGTCATGCTATGCTATGAGGTTCAAGACGTCTATAGTTGCGAGTCTTAGTTTACATATGGGAATGTTAATTTAGATATTTTAAGAAATGATTTTCAGAAAAGTGCCTCAAAATTGGGTTTTGTAAATGAATATGATTTTTAACAGAACAGCGATCCAAACATACAGCTCGTTGTGTAAAAACGCAGCTGCTTAATGAGACTCCACATGCTGGTGGCACCTTCGTGAACTCCTGAAATCTATCATATATGGGAAACATTGGAGAGGAATGTATGAAAGCTGGGAAATGTCCTTCAATGTTCAATGTAATTCAAGGAATAAAATATTCAACTCTGTTTTAACCAACAAAGTCAATAAAGCCAACCCAACTAAATATTAAAAACGTGAATTAATTGCTAATTCGAGATTTTTCAAAAGAGAATTTTTAATTTTTTTATAAGTGAGTGCTGCATAGAATTATTATATCACAGTAATATTAAAATGTTACTTTCAATACAATGATATTGATTTTCGATATCTTTAATTTGATTGTAAAAGTATATTATGTATGTACATTTATACAGGTAGTCCCCGACTTACGACTTAATCGATTTACGACCGATGACCAGGAACCTATCTAGGTCGTAAGTCATGGAATACCTGTATTTTAATTTTTTTTGTTAATTCACTGTACATATATATTCGATCAAAAAAAATTAATACTTTTACCTCTAGTGAATAACGCGTAGTGTTGTTGTGTATGTATGTATATGGTAATGTTTTTTGTTGTTTGTCGTAGCAATAAAGTTTTCTATATGATTTTCATTTTTCTTCATATTGTTAGAGTAGTTGTTGTTTTCAGATACATACTTTGAAGTTCAGGGGTCTTTCGTGTTCATCTTTTTTTTTTTGGTTTTTTCCTTCTGTTGGTGTTAAAATTCTATTTTTGTTGCTGTTGTTTGTTGTTATTGTTCTGTTTTTATATGAAGCCTTAAAAATGTCAGATGCAAACAAAGATTATGCATAAATATGACATTCTCGAGAGTGTGAGTCGACTCGAGTTGAGTGGAAAGGCGCATATGTGAGCCATTATTTACACATCGGATAGCAACTAGTCAGACACAAAGGCAGTCAGGCACACTTCAAGTCTAAAGATAGACAGTAACGGATAAACGGACAGACAGATTTCACAGAGGAATTGTGATACAAATAAAGGAAATAAAGAAAAAATGTATACAACATCAAGTATTTCGTTAAAGTTTTTTTTTTTCAGTGGTGCTTAAAACAGTTGAACTTTGTACCTTAAAGATATAAAAAAAGAAAATGTTAAGGAAATGAATGTAAAATACAAACGAGGCAAATGCTAATGCCTTAGGATAACTTTTTTTTTTTTTATTAAAGCTTTTAAAATTTGTTTAAGAATACGTTTTCTCTTAAAGTGCAATTTATTTAACATTCGATTTAACTTAAGGAACGCTGTAAATATAATTTTCTTTTTCATTACTTTGGACTAATTTGTTTAGTTTTTATTGATTTTAATAATGTTAAACTAATATCAAGTTTAGTGATAGTATGATAGAAACGAAGTTATTGAGATGAGTATTTAAATTCAAATTTATAAAGTTTTTGTTTAAAAAGCCCATATTTTTTTGAAGTTTTCATTCTTATTACTTATTTCGTATTTTTTCTTAGCCTATCTTTAGTACTTTCTCTTTTGTAATAATGTTTAGTACCTTCCTTAGCAATAAATACGAGTCTTAAAGAAATTGGTAATCACACTAATAAGGGTAGCCCTGGTCACTGCTATGCCCATATTTCTTTATGATTTTGGCAGACTTATTAAGAGAAATGAATTAAAGTTATCTGTAATCTTCTCAAATAGGATCTATTTTATGTGTCAAGAATGGATGTTGCAATAAGAGCAAGAGTTTTTGCTCCCAGAATAAAATTTTACGTGCCAATGGGACTTTGATACGATGCCTCAACTTTGATACGAGGTGCAAAATACAGGAAATAGCAATATTATCTGATAGTTATGCTTTCATTCGACCACTCTGCTCTTATAAAATTTAATCGAAGAAAGTATGTGTCTCTGTCTATGGAAAATGAATCTGCTGGTAGGAGAAATATAAGGCTACTCTCTGCATGGTACCAGTTGATGTGTAAATTCTCTGCAATGAGCAAGTAGACGAGATTGTGGTTAGGGGAATTTTCACGCTGCTGATGAAACTCGAACCATTCTATTTAGTGGGAGCTTATATTGAAAAAGCTATGCTCACCGAAAGAGAAGATAAAGAACAACAAAGGCTTCTTTCAAACCAACTATTTTTAAGCAATAAAATTTCGGTTTAGAAAATACAATAAAAGGATATCTGAGTCAAGCTCTAGAGTTAGCCTAAATTTGGTAAATGCGATCTACTGTAGACACAGAGGAATTTGAAAAATTGAAAACATTTGTTGGAAAACTACGTTAAGAGAATATGAGAACGGCAAGAGATCAGACGTTATGGCAATAGCCTTGGAGGAGATATTATTGGCATATACTATCAAATGAAGTATAATCTATTCGTAAGGCACGTATTCACAATGATGATTATAGACAAGCAAATGAGTAGCAGAGGATATCAACAAGCGATGAGGATACTGAAGCAGTTTTGGAAAATTCGTTCCTTATATTTTCAATAAACAAAATTCTCAAGCAATTTTTTAATTTGAAAAAATTCCGATGCAAATATTGGTCAAAAATGTTTTAAATTTTTGAAATCCGCTTATAAGAATTCTTAACGTGTTTGTGGATTTTGTAGAGAAAATCACGTTTCGTTTTTTTATTTACACGAGGAAGACTGCGTAGGTAGATTTGCGACGTGTACCGTCATGAAAGCAGGTAGAAATTTTATTCATCTTCGTTCAAAGGGATTGAAAATGTTAGCAAAGAAAGATGGAACGAAAGAGAGAGAAAGAGATCAAACATCAGTTATTGCATTAAAATTAACTTCGATGCGAAGAAGAATCAAAACTTAAATAATATTTTTCCTTAATATCTTCTTTACCAGCAGTAAAGTTAAATTGTGTCTAATATTTTTCCATCATTAGCAACTGCATATCCCATTGAGTATTGTTGCTATGCTATGACTCATTTTTTTATTATATTTAGAGTAGAAAATTGTGTATCTGCACCGGATGTAAAACGTAATTCAAAATCATTAACGAAAAAAAAAACAGAGATAATGGCAAAAGAAAAACAAAAAAACAAACGAAATAAATAATTCTATAAAAACAACTGCACTGAAGAGAATGAAAATGAAATTGACAGCAAAAGTGCTCATAGCACTTTATAATTAAAATGAAAAAAAATTAAAAACCAAAAAAAAAAAACAACAAAAAATATCGCTTACAAAAGCTACTTTCTAACTTAGACAGTTGACAATGGTCATCTTGTTGAAGCTGCATCTTCATTCAGTCTGTCAGTTTAGACTGAAAATAACGGCATGTGTTCCCTGAATGGAATCTGAAACAGTTAACAACTGACCTTAAATTTTCTCGAAAAATCATTTTTAGCGATGAGGATTATTTGTGGATGAATGGGTACGAGAACAAAGAAAATTATTGAATTTGTGACAATACTAGTCCCCATTGGACTCAGAAATTCATTCTTTGAATTGACGGCATCATGGTTTATATTTCTTTGAGAAATGATCGTAGTTAACGCGAACACTACACGCCGATGATGATCAACTTCTTTTTGCTTTAGACTATCTATGTACCAACGAAGTCCCTTAGTCTATTATGTACTGTGTTGGCACATAAGACGCCAAACCGCGATTCAAACCGGTTCAGCAGTCTTATGGCAAACATTCTTAAAGTAAAATAAAATTGCCATGAAAGGTTTTCAAAAAAATCTGTCTTTCGAAGACGATTTTAACCTACAGCACAAATCACTTACGGATGAATTTAACATACATAACTTGGATGGTTTGAGAATCTAGGGATGTAATTAACAATTATGTATGTAAGTGTAGCAACGACAAGTGGTTTGGTTTCAACAAGAGCCACATTCGATATTCTGCACGAACGCAGGATGGAGTTGTTGCAAACTGACCACAAATATCGTACGATTTGAGCCCGTTACACTTTTTCAAGAGGTTTTCTTAAGTCACAGGTGTAGGTGTATAAGCCACACACCACTTCAATCCTTAAAGCCAACCTGACTTATACACCAAAGTCAAGGAAAATTGAAAACTGTGGTAACGCTTCATATAGAGCAGGACATTTCGGACATTTGAATCACAATTGCACAATTGCACAATTGTTTCATTTAAATTTAAAGATAGGAAGTCTTTAAGAAAGACCCTCCATAAAAAAGTTGGGTTATGTTTGCATAATAAATAAGAATTTTTAATTTTCTATAAACAGAATCAAAAAAAAAATGTTTTGCATAGATCGGAGGCGAACTAAATTTTTCTTTTTCATATTTCCTATATCACCATGATGTAACAAAGTCTGTTTTCGTTAGATAAGGATAACGGAATAGGTCTGCTGTGATTTGGTTTAATAGTACTATGTTGTGTTGTGTTAATACAAGTGTGATACGGACGATATTCGAAATCTAATAATAAAAATAAGATCTTGTGTACAACAAAACCTGTTTTTTTTAATAGTTTTGTGACTGATTTCGCCAATCAAATTATTCTGAGGTTTTGAAATTAGGTTTTGTGATAGATTTACCATAATTGCTAAGTGATAGACACTAGTTGGATTGTGTAATGCCGTTCACTGCAAAGTTTACCTCATTTTTATGGTTTCTTTGTTGGATAGTTTTTCTTTTGTAGTTAGCGGTGTTGCTGTTGGCTTATTAGGTAGATTATTAGATGTAAGGCCAAGGTTCAAACCCCAGATATGACAAAATATTTCTTCTTCGACTTCCTCTCAGCAGATTTATGGCAAAAACTCTGAGAGTAAATAAAATTACAATGAAAAGTTTCTCAAAAATCTGTCGTTCGGAGTCGACTTTAAACTGTAGGTCCCGCCACTGTGTGAGAATTCTGACTAAAGGGTTTAAGGACATATGATTAAAGTTATGATTATGTATGTATGTATGTATGTATGCATGTATGTAGGGGATATTATAATTCATTATGTATTTTAGTTAATGTGTATTGAATATGATTTCTTTTTGTATTTGCTGTGCAAA
>QOCX01000273.1:81249-102864 GCA_005959815.1 Sarcophaga bullata
GAGTGTCTAAATAAAAGAAATGAAATACACGCTCTCAGCGAAATATTTTCAATGAAGTAATTATTCACAGGATATTTTTTTTTATTTATTTTCATTTCTCTATATGTTTATAGACTTATAATAATAATAATCATAGTAAATATAAAGTTATTTAATCTGTAAGGGCCATTTTTTGAGTGCGAGATTAACGATTAGTTAACTTTAATCTTCGTTTTCAGTTTGGTTTAAACTTAACGTTGGTAGTTTAAAGTTAAGATTAACTGTCAAGAGTAGTTGATAAATTTTATTTAAAAAGCAAAAAAACTTTTCAGTGAGAGAAAGCCCAATTTGACAATAGACATTCTTAATTTATTTATTATTTACCAAAAATTATTTTTTTTACTTAAAGATCAATCGTATTCAGCTGCTTTTATTCTATACAAAAGCAAATTGTTGGGAAAAGCGTTGCCATTTTTGCTTATAAATGTGGCAGCTCTACTCAGTTAACGGAAGATTAAATTTAACGTTAAACTTGAGTTTAATCTCGCACTCAAAAAATGGACCTAAAAGTTCAATGAACGAGTATTCATCACGTCTACTGACTCTGTGCTCTAGTTTCTGATTATCTGACTCTTACACTATAAGACATTTTTTTTATTTACTTTTATGCGGAAAAGTAATTCTTTTGTGATTAAATTCCAACAATTATTATTTAATATTTATTTATATAATCAAACTAATTAATATATTGGACATGAACTTTAAAACTCTCTTGTGGAATATAAATTTAGTATCGTTGTAATGCAATTAAAGTTGTGCTATTTAGTGAGCACTGTTTGTAATTAAATTGGAAAAATAATTTTTATTTAATGAATTCCGTAATTGTACATCAGCTTAATAAGTTTTTTTGTTTTTGTTTTTTGTTTTTTGTTATTATTTACGTATTAAAAGATTATTGTGTTGAAACTATAGAGCTCTACTGGTCTGTCTGTGTAAATGTTTATTTTCATTCGCTTGTTATCATTGTTGTTTTGTAATGAATTTTTTTTCTTTTGTTTTCATCGGATCATATTTATATTTTTTGAATGAATTTGAAACTGCAATTTATTTTTACACACACCCAGAAAACTTTACAAAAGGAGATTATCAGCAGCAGTACACACAAGTTTACTTCTTGTTTATTTGCAACAACTTTAAATCACTATTAGAAATACCTCTGCAGGGTTCCACAGTACCGGACAGCGGTGCGGGTGTACATTATTGAACATTGCATCCCATTTAGTGTTGAGTTTCAAGACCATCATTGTTGTGTGTGTTAAATTCATCCGAGAAAGCTGCAACCTACAGCTTTAGAAACATTTTCACGGCAATTAGTTTCTCGCAGAGCTTAGTGTGGCTCATAGAAAAATATATACATTTTGAGGATTATTTTTCAAGATGTCAGTGCTACCAATTTAAATCGGATTACCCGCCTAGTATGACAGGACTCAATTCATAGATGTTAGAAGACAGCTTAACAAAAATGACATTCAGATGTTTATAACAGATAGAAGATTCTGCTCTACACAGGTTCTGATGCGCTAAGCATACTTCTCATTTAAAAATTCGACCAAATCAGACCGGCTGCTCAACATCAGAGACTCTAAAATCAGACCAAGAATCTCTTCATAGCTTCTAACCTCAAGAACACCGAAAAAATTCGGTTTCTTAATCTTGGTCGTGTGTCCCATCCGTAAAACTTTATGCCAGGACCTAAACAGTTTCTAGCTAGATACTTTAAATCTAATTACTTAGAATGTAAAATGTAATCAAATGATTTAACATTAAAAGCATCGATTGCGTTTTAAATAAAAATTAAGTGTTCTACTGAAATATAGAATATATTTTTAGATTATATTAGCCCTGAGATTATTAAAGCTCTAGAGAGGATAAAACAATGCATTAAGTTTAAATATATATTGTGTGTGAAGATAAATTCGAATTTGAAAATCCAAGACGCAATCTATAAAGTTTAGCAGCGCCACATTTAGCGCTAACAGAGCAAAATTCTCTCTTAAAAGAACAAAATTTGCAGAGAGCACTGTTAGCAGTTTAACAGTAACGATCTGAATAAGTTCATTTGTTTAGCCCATTTTAGGATATATACTAGATCCATCAGTACCATACTATATTCAAAGGATGGTTCCAAGCCTGTTTAATATAATCAGCAATAAGGTCAGGAAAATTGGCTTTGAAACTATAAATTTTTTTCTTGAAAATTCTCTAGAAAGTTAGTGGCATTTTGGAGGATTCTCTTTCAAACCATGCTAGTGTGATAAGTGGAATAATTTTGAGAGTTGAGAAAATTTGCCCCCTTCACCCCTCTAACCATCCTTCACATATCGGCAAAGTAGAAGACGAATCTACTTATTGCCACTGTTAAACACTTTATTTAATTTAGCTCTGTTAACGTCAAATGTGGCGCTGATAAAATTTATGGATTGTGTCTTGGATTTTAAATTTCCAATTTATCTTCACACACATAAATATTTCATATAAAGCCTTGGTATGTCATGTTGCAATATAGTTTGTCTTGAAAATCATCTTTTCATAGGATAAGGTTGTCTAAGCTCGGTTGATTAAACATAGTTTTCTGTCGTGCTGTAAATTAGGGGATGTAAATTTCTTTGCTAGAAGACCTGTAAAGAGATAACTAATCATTACAAACTGTAAATTTTAAACACAAGAAACCACAACAGGTTCTATCAGATATCAGCTACCAAGAAGGATATATTTTGGTGTTTAATAAGAAAAGATGTACAATAAAAATTATTTGTTATTATTTTAACATTTTATCAGATATTTCTAAATAGTTTTATGCAATGCTTTAACCACTGCGTCAGATTATTTTCATTATGAAAGATGATATATGTTACGATGCGAAAACACCTATTTGAATTTAACAAATTTGAAAGCAACCGTCAAATACGGTGCTGGTTTAGTGGTGATTATTAAAAATAAATTTCGAATAAATTATTTCAAATGTCCACTGAATAGGAATACATTTTTGTGTTAGCATTGTGAATTGTTTTTGAATTTTTCATTTAAAAAATAAAGTAAAATTTTTGTATCCAGTGTTGTTTTTTGTACCCAGTATGCGACATAAAACAAAAAATTAAATACAGCCGAGTAGTTACGTAGTGTAAGATGTAAAGAGTGGGACAATTTAAAAGTTTAAAGTTTAAATATAAAAAATACAATAAAACAAAAACAGTTTGAAATTTTGCCAAGTTAATTTTTTTTGTTGTGAAGTACAATTGTTCCGTTTAGAAATGGAATATTCATTTACATGTTCATTCGATCAGACCAATTTTCGTGCACTTTTTAGAGAGTATGGAGTTGTATTTTGACAATGGCATCACAACTGTTGACCTTCAAGTCCTCAATTGTGTCTAATCTGCCGGCATAACACTTTGCTTTGAATTTTACACACAAATTTATTGAATGCTCAAGTAAAGAGATGGCATCAACGGAAAACGAAATACCTAAATAGTAGGCAACTTTTTCTAGTCACTTAAACGTGAACTTTAAAATAAAAGTTCTTTTGGGGCACAAACATATAAATGTATAAAAAAATGTACTGCTGCTATTGAAGAGTCCATTAATATGGCAGTAAATGAGGGCAAAAAGAAGTATATGTTATCGACAAGTAGGGAAATGCGGCGTATTAGATCTCAGATTACGGACGATAACTATACTTTCGATGTAGATAAAGAACCCTTGCTAACATGTGCTACTATGGTCTCAATAAGCAATTGAATAGATCTCTCTCGTATTACAAAACTACTTCTCTACACGATGCTCATTCTACCCGTGCTTATATATGGCGCAGAGGCATGGACATTATTAAGCACTTATGCAACAACTTTCAGAGTATTCGAGAGAAGAATCCTAAGCAAGATCTTCGGTCCAATGCGACTTGGTAGTAATTTCCGCATGCGATCCGACAGTAAGCTACTAAACGACATGGACGTTAAACAGAGTATTAACATACAGCAACTGCGGTAGCTCCCTGGTCCGAAGCGAGAAGGATGCTTCGACGAAATGAGTATTTGATGCGGAGATTTGTGGAAGTTGGAGAGAGGACTTCCTTGTTTGCATTGGAGGGGCCAGATCGAGGAATAACTGTCATCGATTGGTGTGAATAACTAGCATAGACGCGCAAGAAGTAGAGGCGCCTGGAAGGATGTGTTTGGCCAGTTAAATAAAATAAAATAATAATTTTTAAAACGTATATTCTGACTGTTATTTTCTTTAAATAAAAACTACGACAATTTTTGTTCGATTTTGTCAAACGAAGTGTCAATATCTTCACAAAAGAATATGCTTTGAGAATATTATCCACTTATTCGCCATTTTTTAATTTAATTCTGCAATTAGGAAAAGTCAATGTAGAAAATAAAAAAACTCACAACATATAAGTTACATCACTTATATGTATAAGTGAAACAGACTAGATTCTGGGTATATAACCTATGATCTTTAGTCCAATGTAGTACTAATTCACCCATTATAGTTTTTTTATATTTATTACCGTGTACATACATATGTCTGGTGTGTTACTATAATTCTTTTTACTCGTACTTCAATTTAAATTGTCATTACTAAGAGGGTTTTATACTTCAATTTTGTCTTCTTTCTATTTTAATTAAATACTGTGATAAAAATATATTTTTTTAATTAAAATAAAGTCTTTTTAGATATTCCATTTTATCACCAAGTGAAGCAAAATTCAATATAAAATCAATCAATGACTTGATTGAGTTATTGAAGTGTTTTTTTATAAAACTCAATTAATTTGATGATGTAATGAAGAACAATAAACATATGAACGTTCTTTGCCTGTATGTAAGTATAACTATTATACTGAAGATTGTATTACTCTTTTAATTTTTTTTTTATTAATTTAATGTCATTTGAGACATTTTTAAACCCAATGTGAAATAATAACCAAGTTAGTAAATAGGTGTTATTACCACTAACCATATCTACTAGCTATACATATGTACTTATATGGTATGAGTATGAGTATGAGTATATGAGTATGATATTGCAATACTTTATTATTATTGTAGTATTTCGAAATGTTTAATGAACTGTATGATGATGTGGTGGCTATTGATGTCAAGTAGTTAGTGGAGCCTGTCTATCGCTTAGGCGCCTCCTATTGTCTCCAGTTGTTTTGTTCAGTAAATAGTTTTAAATCCTAACTTACTTTATACGTTCAAATAAACAAACAAATGATTTTGTTTTGCTTATGGAAAACAATTAAAGTTTAATTTATTTTCTTTGTCATTATATGAAGACTATTTTCTGTTTATAATCGAAATCAACATTGAAAGTGTATTAAAAATTTAAACTCAAGAAATAGCACAAATCTCTTTACAAAATAATGAAATTTTTCGCATTAAAATTGAATCTCGTTTCCTTAGGAATACATGAATACAGGATTCTTCGAAAAAATTAAACAACTTCCCTCAAATGAAATGGTATTGCAGTATTGGCTTACTTAACTATAATATTCAATTGAAAATTCGTACGTTTCTTAACTGTAAAATTACAACGAACTATTCAAATTTCAAATTTGTTATTTAAGACGGTTGGATAAAGAAGACGGTTAGAGAAGGTGTCCGCTTATTCGTTATTGCACACTTGATTACATTCTAGGAGACTAGGGACAGAGGAATAGGCACGCACATAAAGGAAAAAAAAATTCATCGGTGATTTGAAGTACTGTTATTGATACTGCTTTCTAACTTGATAAACAAAGTTTCATGATACAGCTAAACTCGAGCGGAGTAGTATCATAGTGTATTTACCTTACAACGAGTACAATAAATGTAGTTCATTTGAATAAATGGCAATGAGAGCGCAGTTAAATATTAATCTGATTTATTGGTCACTTTATATTATCACTTTATATTATCTAAGATTATTAATTTTCATTAGTAATATAATAATGTAGCAGAAATAATCTAAACCGCACAAAGAAAATATTTATTTATTATTTATTTTTAAAACTGCCACAGATAAACTTTTAAAACTTTGTGGACATTATGACTATAATGCTACGTTTTTAAATACTGCAAAACATTCAAGAACGTGCTTATGAAACAAAAGAAATTATTTAATTTTTATCATTATTTGTTTCTTTACTTAAAGAAATAAAGGATTTTATAATTAGAGGAGACGTTTAAATAACCATACACTCCAATTGAGAATTTGTTAATTTGTCAATTTGTTCACAATTCTTATAAACAAAGATCAAGCTTTTTGGTTATTAATCAGAGTCTAACGGCTAACCACTGACTGACACCTTTACTGATTCTGTTTACAATCCTTTTTTTATTTCTTTCTTTTACTGGAATTTCGATCTTTGTTTTGTTCTCTTCTTGAAAATCCTACGTATTTGTTTGTGTAATTCTGTGTACCGTACGATGTGTATAATTTTTTATTTGTCTATTTATTCACTTCCGTTCAGTTTGTATTTGTACGCGTAAAAATATTCATTTTTAAGATTCTTATAAAATTAAAGGGGTAGGGTCAAGGACAATGTAAAAAAATCTTATTTTATTGCTACTATATATGTGTGTTTTATTCCATTATGTATGGAAAATAAAGTTATTAAAATGCCCTTGACCCTGGCGCATAAATCAGGCGATGGTTTGGATTATGGTGACTTTGTGGCCAATTCTAACATGAAAGAAGGGTTCAATCTGTACTGCTCCACGTATTAAATGTCAGCTAATCTGACAGATGCAGCTTAAAAAAGATGGCCGCTAGCAACGGTCAAAGTTTGGAAGTCCTTATAGTATAACAATTCGTATGGTATATATTTCAACTGAGTATACGGAAGACACTTCGGGATTTTTTAACTTTGTAGTCATTGTATTAAATTTTTTATTTTTGTTTTTATGTTTTTTATAATTTTATTGTATATGACAGCGTCGATTTATTTTAAATTTGATCCGTATTACTAAGTTTCATATATGACCCATATATGTGATTAATTATCATTATTAAAAAGCGAGTTAAAAAAGTTTGGTATTTATTAGTAAGGATCGTGTATAAATAGTGATAGCGCAGTGTAATTTCACGATCAGTAAACGTTTTGTTTTTAAATTACATTTTGAATTAAATTTGATTTTCAAAACAGTTTGTAATTTTTGATAAGAAAAACGTTTTTTCTTTAGTTACAATTCGATAAAATTATCACAAAAAGTTTATAATCTAAGGGAGTCAAGATAATTGATAACGACTATAAATAATCGAATTTTACTTAAAATATTGTTACGTTTTAACTTTTAAAAACGTTTGAAATATGAGCTCTTAGATTGTAATAAAAATAAAAAGAATTTGTGTTCAATTTTAATTAAATTCTTTATTATTCTCACAATTTTGTGTGCCACTGTTCACAGCTTGTTCTAACAACAACAATTGCTTTATTTGTTATTCCTCTGTTTATGCCCTTTGCGATAAACAATTACAATTACGACACAATTGTTCTGTAGATCTTTGTAATGGAGATCTGCAAACCGTGATTGCTTTATTCAAAAGCACAGCTTCTTCACACAAGACTGACTGAACTTTTACTGAATTTTTCCTGCTTTGCCTTGCCTTGCCTTTTATATAGCGACGTAAATAGTCTAATGAATGTTTTCGAAGGCGAAAGTTCGAGTCTTTGTCTTCTCGAAAAGTCTATGAACGTAAACATCGTTGTTTACGTTTATTCTTGCTTACTTGTTTGTTGTTTGTGTATTTAGTTTACGTTTGCTCTTGCAGTGTTGTTGGTGCTTGTTTGTTTACTAGCTCTCCCTTTTTCGTTTTATTGATGTTGTTGCTATATTTTTGTTTATTTGTTAATCATGTAAACAAGTCCGTTGTTTTTGTTTTTGTAGCTTTTGCTTTTCATTTGCACCATTTCCATTTTCGTAACAATATTCTGTGATATTTGATCAGGGTGTTAATATATAAAATACAACATTTTTAGTCGCATATTATAAATTGAAATTAAAAGAAAATCATAAATAAATTAAATTCACGTACTTTTAATATTTCTAGAATTGTATATTTTTCGGTTTCATAAACAGATTTAGTAAGCCCTAATATTTCAAGGAAACTTCTACCTCATAACAAAGCTTGGATCTTACCAATATGTACGAATGGTTTCAAAAGTTTATCCTGTTGAGGGAGTTTTCAACCACATATTTGCAATTTCTGTCTTTTATGTAGCCAACATAGTTTAAAAGCATCAAAGATATGATCTTGGTAGCTAATTGATGGCGCCAGTGCGTGAAATTACAATTTCTGAAATCTTCTCAACTGAAAACGTAAAAAACCGGTGGGATTATGTGGTCCACGACAGCGTATTATTGAGCCCACGTACCTTCCAATCCTTAATCGCAAAATCCAAAGAAAATCGGCTAACACATGACCACCGCATTCTGAATTAACAGTAACATTTCTTCCAGGGTAATTTTCGTTTTACAGACTTTAATGCGCATTAAATATTAGTTCTTCAGGATGCAATGGCTTTCTTACAGTCGCTTCTGGGTGCTCCGAGATCCATGTGTGAACATTTTGCTTATCTACTTAACACGTTTACACCGGTACGTACCACCAATGGCTCGCACGAGACTGCCCTATCGGACGGCGCGTACCATCGGTGGCCCGCAGTCGACTGTCTCATCGGGCTGCGTGTACCACCGGTGACCCGCACTAGACTGCCACATCGGGTGACGTGTACTACCGGTGGCACGCATTTGATTATGCTATTAGACAATAGGTAACACCAAATATTTAGATCTTTAACAAAATTCAGCACTGTTCACTGTAATGATGAGAATGAGGCGAATTCACGAAGAAAACTACAAAACTTTACACGATACCGTTGTATTGCTGCAAAAGAGCTGCCGTCCGATAGACATTTAGATCCGATAGATAGATTTAAACGCCGGCGTGAACGTGTTAACCACCGAATCAGAAATGAAAATTAGTCTCTTGCGCACTCGATTAATGTATCATTAATGTTTAGTTTCAATTGTCGTGTTAGCTGGCCTTTATATATTTTACTTTCCAAATCAAACTGCAAAATATGCGAAAATGGTTCGTAAAATAAGTGCAATTGCTGGGGCCGCCGTACCAATAACGAATTTTAATTATACGCCAACTAAAAGCTGTATTCTCGGTAGTGTAGTGCATCTATATGTATGTAGCTATGATAAGCAAGGTTCGATTAAATCTGTAACGCTCCTACTCCTTACAATACAAATCATCAGTTTTGTAATAAGTCTCTCTGTCAATATTCCTAAATGGAGTAACCAATTTTATGAGACATTATTTGGCTTTTTTCAAAAGCTTAATAAGATATCCTAATTATCTTGAAACTTTCGTTCTATACCCTTTTGTTTATGATATTTGCACAAGATTTCAAGACGAATAAGTGAGAAAAAGAACGCAATTGCATTAAAAAAAAAGTATGAAAATTCTTAAGATTTCAATATATTTTTAAGTTATTAGTCGAGCCAATTCTATGTACGAACATAAGTCATAGTTTTCTGTTGAAAAACTTCATTGGTTGAGCACCAACAATAACATAAAGGGTACACTGTGAACGTATTTGTGTTGTAACCTATATTTTTTTGTTTTCCGTTTTTATCATTTCGTCTTTAAAATTGTTTTGTTTAATTTTTCACAGTTGATGCTACTACAAGTCCTTAAATACGTCCTTAATAAACGCTTGTACAGTGAGTCTACCTTTCAGAAACCACTTGCACCATTTGTTTAAAAAAGTGCCTGTTTAAGGATAGTAGTATCTCCTACGAAAGATTTAAATGTATAAGTATATGGAAGTACTTAGATGTAAATGTTTGTAATTTTGGTTTTGTGAAAAACATAATAAAAAGGTAAAAGTGAAAAGTGAAAAGTGAAAAGTACAAAAGAATTACAACCTGAAAAGGAAAACAGTTTCTTTTGTTGAGACACAAAAGTGCAATATCCCGGACTTAAACAAAAAAGATTTGCTGTTCATCATAAATCAGAATTTAGTACAAAAGAATTTGCTATGAAAGTAGTCCGAAAATTAATCTTCACTATTTAATCCACTCACAAAACTACTTAATAACGTAAAAGCAGAAATAATATTTAAAGCCTGGGTGATGGAGCGTTGAATTCTTTAAAAAATCATGTTGTCAGCTTAAAACAAGTAATTTGAAAATGTTGAAAACGAAAATTTAATCACAGTGTATATTAGCCAATTCAAAAGAAGTTTTTTTTTTTTTTAATTTAATAATGGAAGAAGAGCGTTCTGCAGCCCAAAGTTGCATAAGTACAGGGAGCATATCAGCGGCTTAAATCTTTAAACATTTTCTTCTTTTCTCAGCGAGGAAGAAAGTCTCCACATCTTCCTCAGTGGTTTTTGCAAATTAGTGAACAATTTCCGGTCTTTCGCTTGGACTTTCCACCATCATCACGTACGGTTCGTTGTGATCTTTGACCTAGCAATATGTTAAATATGTATTTATACATATGTACACGTATTAAAAAGTAGATTTTATTGTATTTTAACTACATATTTTAATATATTCCCTCGTGTTACATCAGGATGGGCCGCTATGCGTGCTCAAGTGAGTTATTTGATATCAAAGGCTACGACTTCGTGTTACATATTTACAAATTTTTTCTTTGCAAAATACTTCAAATTGTCAGTTACGTCGAAATTGGGCTTGCTAGCATTATGAATATCGAATTTACGATGCGTTGACGCATATTCTACAATTCGTAACAAAATCGAACGTACGACGGATCCAGCATTGGAATGATATTGTGCAGTTTTTTTATTCTCTAAATTATTGTAAACAAACTGGAATCGTTTTATGCAATTTTTGTACAGGTATTACGTCAGTATCTTTGCAATTTCATATTGTCAATTGCATTTTAACGTTTTAATTATAATTCCTTATAAATCTTCCCACTTTTGCCCTAAATTTTTTTCTCCTAACTCTTTTTCATTTTAAACATAGAACTGGATAAGTTGTAACACCTACAGATATTTTGTTTTTTTTTATTAATTTTTATCACTTTCGTACGCAAAAAATATACTCAAATATACCACATACGATACTCACCATCATATATATTCATGTCCTAAATATGTCGCTTTGTTTGGGTTTTTCTCATTTATTTTAAGGATGTGAAGATAAGTATGTCGAGATACATATGTATGACAAACACTTGCATTATATGCGTTCCACAAAATCTTAAAACTTGTTTTAAAGCAATAAGTTTTAAAATTAATAGAAAAAAAAACAAGAAAATTAAGACTTTTAATGAAAAATAATTCTGATTTAAAAAACGATGAGTAGCTTCAGAGTTTTTATGGCCAACTTTGAAAAATTATAGTATTTCTTCCAAAAAAAAATTTCAGGCTTAGGAAATTGTAGTAAGAACCACCGTGAATTTATCATAAGCTATATACATACATCTGTGGATATCAAAACTGCAAGTGACAGTCTAAACGTCTTTCTCGAATCAATTCAAATTTTAATTGGAACTTCTCATATTCCATCATCACTATTTCATAAATTGGTAATTATACGTTTGTATTTGTTTAAATATTTTTAATTAATTCAACTGTTTATTGATTGTTTGATTTCACTTTAAACTTTAAATAATAAAAATTAATTCTTTAAAGTATACTTCAATAAATTTATTGAACAAACTTATCATAAAGATTTCTATTGAAATGTACTCGTATTTTGTATTCATTTTTTTGAGAGTATCCTGTTTTAGTATTTTTTATTTTGCCGATAAACAACGTATTTCGTGTTTAAGGATTTCTTTTTCTGTTCTCCTGTTTCTTCTTCTACAGTGAAAAAATAAAGAAAAAGTAAAGAAAAAAAATAATTCTTGTTACCTATATAGTCCAATTGCGTCTTAAGTGAAAGGAAATGTTTCCTTGGTTTTGTTTCCTTGACAGCATCACCGTTTATAGTTAAAGTTAAATCAATAATTTTAATAAAATTCATAATTTTTTAAGTTCTAAGAATGGAGTTTTCTCTGTGCGAGCAAATAAAATACGCACCACCATATTAAACAATAATAAAATTTTAATTACATACAAACATTTTGTGTAATTTGAAAAATCTACAAGTAAGCTATAAGTTTTGACAATTGTCACTTTTTGAAGGAGCAACGCCTGCAATTAGATAATCCTATTATCCCAAGAATAAGTATTGAGACGTATCTCAATTCAACCAACCACTATAACGTGCTTCGATATCACAATTCATATAACAGTTGTTAAAAAGTTGAGCTTAAGACTTCTGATTTAAAAAAATTTTATATTTGGCAAGATGTTGTCGACAAGTAGGGGAGTACGGCGTATCGGATTCCTGATTACGGCCGATTTGTTTACCTTGGCTCCGCCTTTACCAGCAAAAATTATATGAGTTTAGAGATCAAGCGTATGATCATTGTTGCTAACGGATGCAACTAAGTTCTGAACAGGCATTCGAGTAGACGAAACAAATGCACTACAAGTCAATCAATCTCCACGTGCTTCTCTAAGCCGCAAAAGTACTAAGTACCGTTGCAGCAGTTTTGAGAATATCCAACAGAAAAGCCTTACGTAAAACCTATGGTCCAGCCAGAGTTGATTTTCTTATCTGTTCAAAAATGAGCTGCATGAGCTCCTTAACCAAATGGCCGGCGTAGAGCACGACTTTGCTTGCGTTGGCTGGACCAAATCGAGGAAGACTTGTCATCGATTAGTATGACTAACAACCTTCAACATTAACAAATATCTGCAAGGGGCTGATTACCTTGCAACTTTATAAGTAATTTCTGAAAAAGTATGACCTCTAAGAGAGTGGCACAGATAACTACGCTAACTGAAATTAAAACAGTTTTCTGAAAATGCTTATAACGACTCAGAGAAATCGTATAATCCTAACGAACGGCATCTCTTGTAAGATATCTACATATGCTTTGTCTTATATTATAATCAAATTATACAGTGTAGCGTGCAAAAAAAAGTGAAAACAATTGTTAAATTTTGTAAAATTCCCGAATTTGTGCAATGGAATTACCCAATTACAACATGGTGTAGTTGTGCCTGCACTACCTCTCAATACTGCCTCTCAGGACATCAAAAATAGTGAAAGTTTGCATTAATTTAAATAGTACCTAACCTGGCCAAGATTTTAAGAAAGCTGCACCAAACAGGTTTATAAGTTTATTACCTAAAACATCCAAAATATATGAAAAAAACCCTGATGTCTAAATACGAGAAAGTCGATCGATTTTGCTGCCGAAAGAAACAGAGCATTAACGAACAAACGCGCAAATTAATGTCATTCGAAGACAATTAATCCTACTTTTAACTTTTTATTGACAATTCTCAAGCATACTATAGACTTTGATAAGTAGGACTGATAAATGTATGTACACGGTAAGTTTTCCTACCGGTACTGAGAAGCTATTGGCAAGTTTATTGATCCATTGCCATCGGTTGTATAGTATATTGGAACCAGTTTTATATTTTCTACCAAGTATATATATTTATATTCAACGAATATCTGCTTACAACAAGAAAATTCTAGAGATATAGAAACTCTTGGAGCTACAAAATGTCCTGCAACTGTGCAGCAAAACAAAATATTACCTTTAATGGGAACAAAGATAACATCTACGGTTAAATCGGAAATCGGTGTTATACACTTAAGATTTAAATGATACAAAAATGATATTTTCTTTTTGGTTTATGATTCCTTCGGATCACATTTGCATTGAACCGAAACAGTTCTGGGATCCATAATACCTTTCAATCTCTTGGCCAATGCATAGGTCATCATTTTTTCTCTCTTTCAGAAATGCCTTTTTTATTTTGATATGTGATAAAGGACATACCAAAAGCTAATAATGTCAAGTCAAAATTATTGTATGCGATCAAAGTTGAAAGGCAGTATGTACACTGTGATTTGGTCAAATTTGGTTCCCCAAACAGTTGGAAAACAGACACTGAGTTAAATTAAGTATGGTACTGAATGCGTAATAGTTTAAGGGCTAGTATTACAATTTGTCGTTAAAGTTGGGTTTAGTTAAAGGTAACTTTAGCTAGAGTGAACATTAAAGTCACCTTTCTTTTTGTTATTACAATCTGCAGATAAAAAATTTAACCTTTTCAAAAATTTAGCTGTGCCGCAGCAATGTCGATAACACTGGTCAATTGAATAAAGTGCTTTAAAAACGCAGTGAATTCTCACTGGATATCCGTATCCAGTATAAGGGTAACCAGCAACAGATGGGCCTACAACTTTTTTATATGTTATTGCTTTTTATTTTAAATATAATGAATACGCTAATATCCATTTTAATTTGAAAAACTATTAATATATTAACGTTTATATTTCATGTTTATACTGGAAGTTGTCATATTTAAAATTTAAAATTGTTACGAAAATGGAAATGGTGTAACTTCGTTTAACATTAAAATGTTAAACAAAAGCTACAAAAACAAAAACAACGGACTTGTTTGCCTGATTGACAAATATAGAAGAATAAAACAACAATATCAGTACAACGAAAAAGGGATAAACACGTAAACAACAAACAACAACACAGGACAAGCGTAACAACCTACACCAACAACAAGAAATGCAAACATGTGAAGTAAACATTTGTTACATCATAGAATCTCTTGAAGGCGAAGACTAGAACCTCGCTACGAGAACATTCATCAGACGTTTACGTCGTGATATAAAAAGGCAAATCAAGCATTGAAGGATCGAGTAAAGTCAGTCAGTCTTGGTGAAGACAGCGTGTGAAGTAAACCAATCGTGGTTGAAGATCTCCGTTACAGAAGAGTCTACAGAACAATGTGTGATAATTGTATAATTATAGCGCAAAGGCATAAACAAAGGAAAAACAAATAAGCAATGTGTTGTTAAATCATTTGTGAACAGTGCACACAAAAGTTGGTGAATAAAAAGATTTATTAAAATGAACACAAATTTATTTTATTTTATTGCAATCTAGAGCTTAGATTTAAACGTTTTAAAAAGGTAAAGACCGTTAACAATACATAAATGAGGCATTTCAAAGTTAAAGTGAACTTAAAAGGTAAAAGGTAGGATGATTTCACTTTACTTAACGCTCATTTTATCTACTGTAAAGGTAATCGTGTCGCAAGACGCTTTAAATTGACTTTTTCTCTTTGTCGATAGTGATGTAGCAGCAAATATAAATAAGATTAGCAAAGATAGAGAATAAACAAAGAAAAAAAAAAACCATGCACGCAAAACTATTGAACAGCAATTTAAATAAAGGTTGCGAAGAGACAACAAATCGTAATTTAATCTTCATAGTGTCACAACGTCATTTACTGATAACATTACTATTTTTTTCCTCTTAATAAAGAAAGTAGAGTTATCAAATAGGCCAATTAATAAAAATGAGAATATTAACATAGGAAATAATCAAGAGAGATTAGTGTTGAAAGAGTTTGTGCAAAAGCAAAGATATGGGAACACTGTGCCATGTTTTCAACGTAAACACACGAAAGTCATTTAACAATACCTCAAAATTTCCCGTACTGTCAACAGATAAATAAGTGCTGTTTAGTATGAAGTCTTGATAAATAGAAAAAAACACAATTCAAGTGACTCCGTAAAACAAGAGCAAACAGAAAAGTGAACAATTGTAGTATACATTTAATGACCGAGTAAGCGCAAGAATGTTTTGTACACACCGTTTGTACTGTGTACGTAGATAGAATAAGATGAAAATCAAGTATCTGCCTGTGTAACAATCCTGACTTTAGTTAACGTAAGTTTTATAAAAAGCATAGAGTGTAAGATATTGTTTTCGCGAATAAAAAAACCCTTATAATTTTTTTGAAAATGTGAGTTTTGGGTAGCTTTTAGAAATTTGGTAGAGTTAAACTGTTAAAAGGTTGTTAAACTGAAGAGTTTGGAATTATTTTGTCCAAATTTCTTTTTTGCGGTTTTAATACCATTTTAGTAGGCAGCCCAGTGCCAAAAAATAATTTTTTTTAACTTTTTTAGAAAATGAAAAAATAAATAGCTCCTACAAAATGCTTCCACAAATTTTATTTTTTTTTGAGGTGAACAGAAAAGAGCTTAGCACTTTACACAACTACAGTTGTTACCCACGGTAATCAAAAGAAAATAAATTTATAATTGAATATTTGAACATCAGCCTTTTGAACTTGAGATAAATTACTCAGATCGAAATCTGCCAACTCAAAAACCACGTATACCGATTATCATCCTTATCATGGATTCCTTATAATATTGCCTATAGGCAAACAAAAATTATTAAAAAGAACTTCGATTTGCTACGTAGCTGCCATCAGTTTGAGAAAATAGTTTTTTTATATTATTGCGTTTTGATTTCACTTTTCTTCTGGTTGATATCACTAAGTATCTCTACACGCTTGTACTAATACCAAATAGCCTTAAATAGATAGCTTTGCATATATAATTGTAGTGTTTAGGCCAGAAGAAAGTTAAGAAGTACAATTTCCAAATTTCTCTGAGTACATTTATTGGTAGTATTTCCATGAAATAACCAACACAATTTGCGTAAAAGTGTCAAATAGTATTGTAGTCATGCCGAATGTCATTTTTCAATTTAAAACATTCAAGACCTGTAAAAAAGTATTATATACACGTGTACTTCCTTTATTGTACGTTTCTTCGTGCTTTAATGGTGCTTTCATCCTTAATACGACAGTTTTTAAACAACTTTAAATAGAGATGCTGTAACATCAACAAGGCGTTTAAAATCATCAATAATGTTGTATATGGGGCAAAATAATACAACGTTTTTATTTAAAAAGATAAAAAGAACATCAAATATCATCGATCTTGTACGAAAACAGTGGCATAAAACTATGGTGTACCTATGGAATATGTACTAATGTTGACAGTGGTACATTCTTCCAAATAATTTAACGTTCCTAAGTAATAGTTTTATCGTTTCGTTGTTTTTTTGTTTGTTTATCGCTGCACTTCAAGACACTGAAGTGGGAATGATGAGGTGGATGAATTGTGCTAGAAAGGCAACCAACCAAACACAGTTAAGAACGATACGTTCATGGATGTGAAAAGGGAATTTGAATATAGGTCCGCTACAGTGCAAAGTGACTTTAATTGTTCCATCATAAGCAATGAACTGAATGTTAAAACTGCAGATTCGTAAAGTGTAAGTCGTATAAGCGAACATTTTTAAAATATTCAATTTTTATTTTCATGACCAGCTCTTGGTTGTTGCCTTTCTTGTAAAGGTAAAACGAACGATTGAAATTTTTCCAAATTATTATTTTTTTGTTGTAGAGTAAATAATTGGCCGGTTGTCAAAAGAAAATTATTTTATTATATGGCTAAGTGGTGGGCTTACAACGGTCAAATAGTTTCTTGGTGGCCATTTGCATCACATTTGACTAAATCGATTGTGGCATAGATGTGTGACAAGTTGCACCATCCTGGTTCAAACCAAACATCGTCACATCAATGACCAATAAAGCGGAATACCAAAGAAAACGGTTATCTATGTGTCGATAGCTGTCTCCATTGAGGGACCGTAATGTGCACCATCCTCATTTTCAGAGAAATATGGCCAGATTTTGCTTTATTCACCAGCTTAGTTTGTAGTACATTCAGTTTAACTTTTTCAGTAGAAGATGGTTATTCAGAGGCACATACTATTAATAGTGACCTATATGCTAATTATATTCTTTAATTTCTCCTTAACAATAAGAGAATGATATGGATTAATAAACACAATAAAAGAAACATTATCAACTTCAAAAAAATAGAAGTACTTTGGTATATAGAAAAAAATGATTACTTAAAATGCACGTAAACTACCTGTGTTGCTGCGTTCGTTATGTATGTTGTACTGTTATGACACTTTGCCAAAACAGTGTAACGACGAAAGATTTGCATTCTTTCAAGCATATCTTCTACGTCCATGTTAATCGACAATTCCTTCATTAATACAGAGGGTCATACCAAATCGGTCAATTTATGGAATACAATATTATTGCTATAATTATGTATCAAACTGTTTTTCAATTTAATCTATAAAATGTTGTTGTTTTCTCAGCAAAATATTTTATCTTACAAAACTTTTGTCACCAGACCGCAGTGTAGATTGGGTTCAAGTTTAAAATGTCTTCTCTTGATAGCTGCATCTATCTATGCAAACTCTATTTACTTGGTGTGGTGAAGTGTGTTGAAGAGGAGAAAGTCGTTATTTCATGTGTTATGAATACCAGTCGATGATTTGTACTTTGTTGACTTCTCTTGATATGTTGGGTACGGGGTACAATTGTTTTAATTAAAAATAATGTAAAGAAAATTTAATTAAACACAAAAGTCTTTAATTTGTGATTTACGTAATAATAAAAAAAATATTTTATAATATGATGTAGTATATATGTAGTAATGATAAAAAGTTTCTTTATTTTCTTACAGTTACCAATATTTCTTAACACAAGTGCAATAACAATTGTCTGTCCAGTCCTTGGCTTCCATTCTAAAGTTTATCAGCCTAAATGTGAGTATTGCCAAGATTGAGTTAGAAACATGTTTTGTAACGAAATAATTTATTGATACTCAATATTAAGTTGGTTATTATTTATTTTATTTTATTCTTTCATTGTTCGATTTCTGCGTCTTGATCCTAGAAGAAGAAGAAATTTAATTTTTTGTTGTTAAAGTATTGCCAAATGTGAATGGCTCATACGTACCTTATTCCGATCGGCCCAAATTATGCACACTTTTGTGTGAAGGGTCGTATCTCGACAATAGCATCACAAATTCGACTCAAATCTCAATTGTCTCCTACTTTGCGTCCACAATTCAGTTTCTTATGACGGCTCCCACAAAAGATAGCTAACGGTGCTCAAACCGCAAGCTTCTGGCAGCAACCAAATTGGACAGCACCATTCAGCTAATAAACGGCCATCAAACGGCCTCGCAATTATTTAACTGTCTACAAGTGACTGCAAAGTAATTAACTTTTTCTCCGCGGTTTTGGGGTAATTTGAATTTGAAAATAATTTACTATTGAAGTTTTACCTTACTTACTGATTGTCTAGTCTCAATCTTAGAGTTTTATATTCTTTCAAATACCAAAAACTGAATTACATTATTCCAGAACCAGTCCTCTGAAGATCCTGAAGCTTCTCATAAGATAATAATAGGAAATGTTAATTATTCTCTATTATCAACAAGAAAATTAATTAATTTTATAATACAGAATGAAACGCCTTACACTGGTGTTACCAGATAGATTATCAAAAGCAAGTAACTATAATTATTATTATTTTTTCTTTCAATAACGAAGAAGTATACAATACATACAAAAATTTAACGTCCGAGATAAAACAAAATGTACACAAATTTTCTAAGCTTTAAAGAGTAGACTATTGAAAATGCGCATGAGTATAAGCATTTAGATGAAAGGTCTTGTGCTAAGATTTCACTTTATTATGTTTTTTATTTTCATATCCAGGTTTTTTGTTGCTTTGACATCATTTCATTGCACTTCTTTCTAATTTTTGTAAAACAAAACAAAAAGAAAATATTATAAAATTTTATAGAAATAAGAAGGTCCATTCAAGTTACAGTTTCAAATGTATCATATAGTAGTATAAAGATTTAGTAATTTTTGTTGTTGTTTTTTGGCTTTTCATAAATGCGTACTTTCGACGTTTCTCTGTTCGTTAATATATCATGGTTTAAAGAACCGTAAATGTTGAGTATCGAGCAACAGCATTACCGAAAAAACTTTTTTCTCCATTCAAAAAAAAAAAAAAAACCCTCAAGCTATTTTTTCTCCATTTATTGCAAACAATAATATTTGCTGTTGGCATATTCATAAAACATCAACACGGAATGTAAAACTGCTGCTTTTTTTTTTTTTTGGACAATAATCTTAATTAGCTGGCAACCATCAGTTGAAAGTAATCAAGGTAATATGGAATACTTCAATTGGGCTAGAAAAAAATTTAATAAAAGAAATTGTCACCAAAAAGACTTCACCCAGCAGCTGCAAATTCATGTTTTTTACTCAATGAGATATGAATAAAGGAAAAACTTCTTGACAGTTTTGTGATCTAAAAATCTGAAATGTAAAGGTGAATTGATTGTAATTAATCACTCCCGTTCCGAAATTTAATTAAAGATGGACCAATATTGAACTGTCCAATTCCTAAATTGGTAGATACTAACGTGTAGCTGGGGCAATAATATAAAATAATTATCTGCTTTCTAAACTACCAAACCCCTAGTGTCTAATCTATTACTGTTAAATCGTATGAAGCAGTCTGGTCACGCGTCAGAAACGGTTTTAGTAATAGGAGAAGAATATATGTAATTTAACAGCACCGAACAACGACTGCAAAATTCAGCTTGGTTAACAGGCCCCTATGCAAATTCCAAAAGTCCAATCTGCATCATGTGATTGTAATTAATTTACGACGAAGCAATTCGAGTTAGTAAGGAGGTATGTACTGGCCTATTTTTCCAGATATACAGGTGCTGTTCAAAAAAAAGATTCACGACTATTGGTGCCAAAATAAGTTTACTATACTCAAATCCCTATATTGAAAAGTAACAATACTTTGCTATACTGATCTCTATGAAACATTAAAATTTGAACGTCACTTCTCTTTAGTATCGATTTAGTCTCACAAGATGTTAGATCAGGTGTATCGTGCTTTATTGAACATGCGTGATAGAATATCATAAAAAATTTTAATATTTAATTGCATACAGATTACTATCAACAGTCTATATGATAGCCTAAATGTTTGATCCGGGTCTTGATTCAGCCAAAATTGTGAATAGGCTTATTGTTTATAACGCAAAATTTCTAATTGAAACATTCAGTTTCAATGTATTGGAATATCTATGTAAAAATATTTATTGATCAATTTAACGGCGAGATGGAAAGAAGGAAAGAAGAGCTTTATAGATTGTATTATTTGAAGTCCCTTAACCTAACGTCGGGGAACTCGTCAGAGCGAAAACGAAAAGTTTCGTATAATGCGAGATATTCGACTTGAAGAAGAAAGAAACTAGTCCGTATTATTATTAACGATCTAATTCCTATCACCTTCTATGAACTTCAGAAAGATAAATGAGTGTCTTTAAAAAATACATTTTAGAACATTCGTTATTGACAACCAATTAGTATGTATAAACAATAGCGTGTATTAATTTATAAATAAAAAAATTATTTTTTAACAATACATAATTGGGTTGTAGAATACTCACTTATGTTGTTGTACATGCGCGGCGGGACCTAAGTTGTATTAAAGACGACCCGAGCGATAAGTTTTTGTTTTTGAGAAAGTTTTCAATTGTAACTTTTATTTGCTCTAGAGTTATGTGCCAAAATCTGCTGAGAAAGTCGCCCGTAGAAATATTTTTTCGTATTTCGCTTGTTGTAATGTCTGAACTTGGGGTTTAGCGTGACCGCCAATTAAATATATTTTTGTAAAAACAAACATTTAGCTGTGAAATAGTTCAACAGCCAAAGGTTTGTGAAACAAAATTTAAGGTT
>QOCX01000273.1:102889-124302 GCA_005959815.1 Sarcophaga bullata
ATCAAAGCATGAAGGATCGGAGTAGAAGTTCAGTCAGTCTTGTGTGAAGACGAGTTGTCGTGTGGAATAAACCAATGTGGTTTGAAGATCTCCGTTACAAGATCTACAGAACAATTGTGTGATAATTGTATTATTATATCGCAAAGGCATAAACAAAGAATAACAAATAAGCAATTTGTTGTTGTTATAATCATTGTGAACAGTGGCACACAAAAGTTGTGTGATTAATAAAGGATTTTATTAAATGAACACAAATTATATTTTTATTTTTATTTGCAATCTACGAGCTTATATTTTAAACGTTTTTAAAAGGTAAAAACGTAACAATACATATAATATGGCAATTTCAAAGTTAAAGTGAACTTTAAAAGTAAAAGGTAGGATGATCTTCACTTTACCTTAACGCTCATTTTTATCTTACTGTATAGTAATCGTGTGCGCAAGACGCTTTAAATTGACTTTTTCTCTTGTGCGAGTAGTGATTGTAGCAGCAAATATAAATAAGAGTGAAGCAAAGATAGAGAATAAAACAAAGAAAAAAAAAAACCATTGCACGCAAAAACTATTGAACAACAATTTAAATAAAAGTTGTGCGAAGAGTACAACAAATCGTATTGTAATCTTCATAGTGTCACAACGTGCATTACTGACTAAACTTTTTTACTATTTTTTTTTCCTCTTAATAAAGAAAGAGTATTTATGCAATAGGCAATTAATAAAAATGACGAATATTAACATAGGAATAATAAGAGAGATTGTTGTTGAAAGAGTTTGTGGCAAAAGCAAAGAATATGTGGAAACACTTATGTGCGCATATTTTTCAACGTAAACACTACCGAAGTTCATTTGACAATACTCAAAATTTCCGTTACTTCACAGATAAATAAGTGCTGTTGTATGTATACTTTGAATAAGAGAAAAAAACACATTTCAGTGTACTCGTAAAATCAAGAGCAACAGAAAAGTGAACAATTTAGTATTACATTTAATGACGAGTAAGCTGGCAAAATGTTTTGTACACACGTTTACTGTGTACTAATAATAATGAAAATCAAGTTATCTGCCTGTTAAAATCCTGCCTTTAGTTAACGGTAAGTTATAATAATAGCACTAAGAGTGTTAAGATTTTTTTTCGCGAATAAAGAAAAACCCTTAATTAATTTTTTTTTTGAAAATTGAGTTTTGGGTAAGCTTTTAGAAATTTGGTAGAGTTAATACTGTTAAAAAGGTTTTAAATGAAGAGTTTTGAATTTAGTTTTGTCAATTTCTTTTTTTGCGGTTTTTTTAATACCATTTTTAGTAGGCAGCCTCAGTTGGCCAAAAAAATTTAATTTTTTTAATTTTTTTAGAAAATGAAAAATAAATAGCTCCTACAAAATGCTTCCACATAATTTTTATTTTTTTTTTGAGGTTTTGAACAGAAAAAGCTAGCACTTTACACAGCTATCAGTTTTACCCACTGTAATCAAAAGAAAAATTTATAATTGAATATTGAATCAGCCATTTTGAACTTGAGAAAATTTACCTCAGATTCGAAATCTGCAACTTCAAAAACCCACGTATACCGATTATCATCCTTATTCATGGATTCCTTATAATTATTGCCTATAGTGCAACAATAATATTTAAAAAGAACTTCGATTTGCTACGTGACTGCCATCAGTTGAGAAATAGTTTTTTTATATTTATTGCGTTTGATTTTTCACTTTTCTTCTGTTGATATCACTAAGTACTCTACACGCTTGTACTAAATACCAAATAGCCTTAAATATAGAGCTTTGCATATATAAATTGTAGTGTTTATGCCAGAAAGAAAGTTAAGAATACAATTTTCCAATTTCTCTGAGTACATTTAATTGTAGTATTCATAAATAACCAACACAATTTGCGTAAAAGTGTCCACATAGTATTTAGTCATGCGCGAATGTCATTTTTCATTTAAAACATTTCAAATACCTGTAATAATAATATTTTATTACACGTGTACTCCTTTATTGTACGTTTTCGTTGCTTTATGTGCTTTGCATCCTTATTACGACAGTTTTTAATACAACTTTTTAAATAAGAGTGCTTGAACATCAACAATGGGTGTTTAATCATCAATAATGTTTATATGGGGCAAAATAATGACAATCGTTTTTATTTAAAAAGATAAAAAGAACATCAAATATCATCGATTCTTGTACGAAAACAGTGAGCATAAAACTTATGTGACCTTATTGAATGATGTTGACTAATGTTGACAGTGTGTACATTCTTCCAAATAATTTAACGTTCCTGAATAAAAGTTTATCGTTTCGTTTTTGTTTTTTTTGTTTGTATCGGCTGCACTTATAGACACTGAAAGTGGGAATGATGATGTGGATGAATTTGCTAGAAAGAGCAACCAACCAAACATTCAGTTAAGGAACGATGACTTCATGGATTGTGAAAAGGGAATTTGAATATAGTTCGCCTACAGGTCAAGTGACTTTAATTGTCCATCATAATGCAATGACGTGAATGTTAATACTGCAGATTTCGTAAAGTATGAAGTCGTATACGAACATTTTTAAATATTCAATTTTTATTTTATGACCAGCTCTTTGGTTGTTGCCTTTCTTGTAAAGGGTGAAAACGAAAACGTTTTGAAATTTTGCCAAATTTATTTATTTTTTTTGTTGTAGAGTACAATTGTGCCGGTTAGAAAAGAAATATTATTTTATTTATATGGCTAACGGGGTTGGGCTTACAACGGTTTCTAATTAGTTTCTTGGTGGCCATTTGGCATCACCATTTGAGCTAAATCGATTGTGGCATTAGATGTGTGACAAGTTGCACCATCCTGTTCAAACCAAACATCGTTCACATCAATACCAATAAGAGCGGATACAAAGAAAACGGTTATCATGGTGCGATAGCTGTCTCCATTGACCGTAATGGTTGCACCATCCTCATTTTCAAGGAAATATGGCCAGATTTTGCTTTTATTCACCAGCTTATGTTTGTAGTTACTTCAGTTTACTTTTTCAGTTAGAAGATTGTGTTATTCAGAGGCTACTATTACTATTAAATAGTGACCTATATTGGCTTAATTATATTCTTTAATTTCTCTTAACAATAAGGGAGATGATTATTGATTAATAAACACAATAAATAGAACACAGTAATCACTCAAAAATAGAATACTTGGTAGTATATGAAAATGATTACTTTAAATGCAACGTAAAACTACTGTGTTTGCTGCGTTGCGTTTATTATGTTTATAGCTGTTATGACAGCTTTGCCAAAACAGTTAACGAACGAAAAGATTTCATTCTTTCAAAGTCATATGCTTCTTACGTCCATGTTTAATCGACATTCTTCATTATACAAGGGTCAATACCAACATCGTCACATTTATGAATACAATTTATTCTATAATTTTATGGTATACAAACTGTTTTCAATTTAATCTATAAAATGTTGTTTGTTTTTCCTCAGCAATAATTTTATCTTTACAAAAGCTTTTGTCACAGACCGCAGTTGTAGATTGGGTTCAATTGTAAAATGTCTTCTCTTTTAAGCTGCATCTATCTATGCAAACTCTATTTACTGTGTGTGTGTGAGTGTGTGTGATAGAGGGAGAAATCGTTATTTTCATGGTGGTTATGTGAATACAGTTCGATGATTTTACTTTGTTGGACTTTCTCTTGATATGTTGGTGTACGGTGGTAACAATTGTTTTTAATTAAAAATAATTAAAGAAAATTATTACAACACAAAAGTCTTTAGATTTGTGATTTTATGTAATAAAAAAAAGAAAATAATTTTTTAAATATGTATGTATGTATATATGTTAGTAAGTGTATAAAAAGTTTTCTTTATTTTCTTTACAGATTACAATTTTTAACACAAGGTTGCGAATAACCAATTGTCTGTTCCATCTTTGGGCTTCCTTCTAAGTTTATCAGCCTAAATGTGAGTATTTGCCAAGTTGATTTAGAAACATGTTTTGTAATCGAAATAATTTATTGATTACTTCATATTATTGATTATTATTTATTATTTATTTTTATTCTTTCATTGTTCGATTCTTGCGTCTGCTATCTAAAGAAGAAGGAAAACTTGTTAAGTTTTTGTTTGTTAAAGTATTCCAATTGTGAAGTTGGTCTCATACTACCTTATTCGATCGGCCCAATTTGCATGCACTTTTTTGTGTGTAAGGGGTCGTATCTCGGAAATAGCATCACAAATTTTCGACTTCAAATGCTCAATTGTCTCTACTTTGTCGTCACAATTCAGTTCTTTGAACGGCTCCCCACAGAAAATAGTCTAACGGTGTCAAACCGCAGCTTCTTGGCAGCACCAATTGACAGCACCATTTTAGCTAATTAAACGGCCATCAAACGGCCTCGCATTTATTTAACTTGTCCTACAAGTGACTCCAAAGTAATTAACTTTTCTTTCCGCGGTTTTTGGGGTATTTTGAATTTGAAAATATTTTACTATTGATTTTACTTACTTTACTGAGTTTGTTCTAGTCTGCAAATCTTAGAGTTTTATGATTTCTTTCAATATTCAAAAACTGATTACATTATTCCAGAACCAGCCTCTGAGAGATCCTGAGAGCTTCCTCATAGTATAATTATAGGAAAATTTAATTATTCTCTTATGCAATCAAGAAAATTAATTAATTTTATAATACAAATGAAACCTTACACGTGTTTACCAGATAGATTACTATCAAAAGCAAAGTAACTATAATTATTATTATTTTTTTCTTTTTTCAATAACAAGAAGTATACATACATACATAAATTTACCGTCCGAGATAACTAACAAAATGTTAACAAATTTTCTTAAAGCCTTTAAAGTAAGACCTTGAAATGCGGCCATAGAATGTAAGTCATTTAGATGAAAGGTCTTGTGCTAGATTTTCACTTTTATTATTTATTTTTTATTTTCATATACAGTTTTTGTTTTGCTATTGACTCATGTTCATTGCAGTCTTCTTTCTAATTTTGTAAAACAAAAAAAAAGAAAAAAGTTATTAAATCTTTATAGAAAATAAGAAAGGTCCATTCAGTTTACATTTCAATGTATCATAGTAGTAGTAGTAAAGATTTTATGTAAGTGTTTTTGTGTGTTTTTTTGGCTTTTCCATAAAAATTGTTCTACTTTTCGACTTTTTCTCTGTTCGTTGAAATATATTCATGTGTTAAATGAACCGTAAATGTTGGTAGATACAGCACCAGCATTACCCAAAAAATCTTTTTCTCCATTCAAAAAAAAAAAAAAAAAAACCCTCAAGCTATTTGGTTTTCTCATTTATTTGCTAAACAATAATATTTCTGGTTGGCATTCATAAAACATCAACAACGGAAGTGGTAAAACTGCTGCTTTTTTTTTTTTTTTTTGGTACATAATTCTTAATTACGGTCAACCATCAGTTGAAAGTATCAAAGGTATAGTGAATAACTTCAATTGGGCTTAGTAAAAAGAATTTATCAAAAGAAATTTCACCAAAAGACTTCACCCAGCAGTCTGCAATTCATGTTTTTTAGCTGCAATGAGATATGAATTAGAAAAAACTTCTTTGACAGTTTTGTGATCATAAAAATCTGAAAATGTAAACGGTGAATTGATTTAGATTTAGTCACCTCCGTTCCGATAAGTTTAATTTTAAAGATGGACCATATATTGAATGTCCAATTCCTTAAATTGGAGATACTAACTGTGTTAGCTGGGGCATAATAGAAAATAATTTTATCTGCTTTCCTACTACCAAACCCCTAGTTCTAATCTATTCTGTTAGAATCGTATGTAAGCAGTCTGGTCACTCGTCAGAAACCGGTTTTAGCTAATAGGAGAAGAATTATGTTATATTAAACAGCACCAACAACGACTGCAATAATATCAGCTTGGTTAACAGGCCCTTATGCATATGTCCAAAAGTTCCAATCTGGCATCATGTGATTGTTAATTAATTTTATCGACGAAGCATTCGAGTTAGTAGGAGGTTATGTATGCTCTATTTTTGCCAGATATACAGTGCTGTTCAAAAAAATAGATTCACCTATTGTGCAAATAGTTTACTATATCTCAATCCCTATATGTAAAAAAGTAACAATACTTTGCTTACTGATCTCTTATGAACATAAAAATTTGAAGCGTCACTCTTCTTTAGTATCGATTTAGTCTCAAAGATGTTAGATCATGGTGTATCTGTTTTATTGAACAGCAGTGTATAGAATATCCATAAAAAATTTTAATATTTATTGCATACGAGTTACTATCAAAACAGTCTATATTTAGCCTAAATTGTTTGATCGGGTTTGATTTCAGCCAAAAATTGTGATAGGCTTATTGTTTATACGCAAATTTCTAATTGAAACATTCAGTTCAATGGTATTGGAAATATCTATTGAAAAATATTTATTGATACAATTTTATACGCGAGATGGTTAATGAGGAAAGAATTACTTTATAATTGTTATTATTTAGTAAGCCCTTAACTCTTTACATCGAGGATACTCGTCAGAGCGAAACGAAAAGTTTTCGTATAATGTCGAGTATATTCGACTTGAAGAAGAAAGAAACCTAGTTCGTATTATTATTTAACGATTCTACTTCTATCACCTTCTATGACCTTCAGAAAGATTAAATGAGTGTCTTTAAAAAATTTACATTTTAGAACATTCGTTATTTGACAACCATATTTATATTTATAAACAATAGCTTGTATTAATTTATTAATAATATAAATTTTATTTTTTAACATACATAATTGGTTGTTAGAATACTTCACTTATGTTGTGTGTACATGCGCGGCGGGACCTATTGTTTAAAGACGACTCCGAGCGATAATTTTTTTTTTTTGAGAAAGTTTTCATTGTAACTTTTTATTTGCTCTTAGAGTTATTGCCAGAAATCTGCTGAGAAGTCGCCGTAGAAATATTTTTTCGTATTTCGCTTTGTTGTAGATGTCTGACTTGGGGTTTGAGCCGTGACCCCAATTAAAATATATGTTTTGTAAAAAATCAACATGTAACGTTGAAAATAGTTCAACAGCCAAAGGTTTTTTGAAACAAAATTTAAGGTTTAATTTTTTTTGTTGGTTTGATTGTTCAAAATCAGTAGTCATTTCGAGATTGCAGTAAAATCTCCCATAAGCGGACGACGACTGTCGAGCAAGTTTTGTTCGCAATAGGGAGGTAGCCGCATAAGGAGATGTGACCTTTAATTAATTCAACATTCGGTATTAAACCCTCCAGTCTTTATGATAACAACTACTGAGGGATTTTATTATGCTTTTTTAAATTCACTTTTATTGTATTTTATGTTATTATGAACATAAATAATAAGATTATGCTCAATTTAGTATTTTCTCAACAGTTGAAAAAATATGCGCATCCGTTCTACATTGCAATGCCATATTCGTTGTCCATGATGACAGGAAAAGATGGAAATCGCTTAATTACTTAGGGACACTGATGTCGATAACTTCTGTTTTGCAGATGCACACATTCATATGCGACTTACACTTAAGGCAGTTATTAAAAAAAGAGGATTTTCACAAGAAAATCTGCATACTACGGAATAATATTTGCTTTATATTTCAATTTTATTTTTGGATTTTTGTCCGACTACTAGTGATAAACAAGGTGGTGTTTTACAAAAAGTACTGCCGCTACCGACCTCCAACTGAAGGAGTTTAGTTTGCTTCAATATCACCATTAAAGGCATTGGACCGGGAAATTCGCCCGCTATTGGATAGTGTCCGTTTATAGTAGGGGAGATTCCATTGTAATTCTGTTAATGCATTCTTTTTTTTTCTATTCCCAGGGATTACATATCTAAAAATCGGTTCTCTTTAATAATCCATTTCGATTGTGTTGTGTTTACATTGTCACCTGAATTGGTGCTTTATTGCGAAAATATTAAACAAGATATTCAATACATTTTATACACGGGAGATTTGTTGTGCATGTAATTCTTTTCATAATTCTGTAACTTATTCTATTTATTCCTTATGAAAATTTTTAAAACTTTTTAATTTTTTTTTTAAATTTGTATGTAATAATTACAATTTACTTTATAATATAATATTTTTTTTTATATAATATTTTTAATATAATATCCTCACCAACATTATCATATTTGCCACTACTTCACTGTTTAAAACTTATGGAAATCAATCTATGAATGAACGGGATTTATGGAATTTGTTGTTATTTTTACTACCATCCAATAATTGTCACGAACAAACGCATTAAGAATTTATAATTAAAACGCATTGAATTGAATGTACGTGCCCTCATATGGACATTTGTGAGCATTATATTGCTAATAATTGTCTGTTTTTCCTACTCCCCCATTTTCATAATAAGAACTTTGATTGTATATATAAATCTGCTGACAATAGAATAAACAAATGCTTGGCGCCGTTTTATAGGAATAATGGAATAATTTCGTAGATAAATTATGACCGAATGAACGTAAATGGAATTGGAATTATTTGTAGGGTTATGGCTGAAGTTAATTAAAGATTTAAAGTCTATAGAATTGATTAATTAACAAAAGTGCCAAATGCCGTACGACGATATTATGTACTTGTACATACAAAAGGTTTATCTAAAACATTGAAATTCATGTTAATAGTTCATCAAGTAAATGAAACAAAAATCATAACTTAAAATATGATTTTGTTGATTATAATATTTTTTTGAAGTATATTTCTATGAAAAAAAAAAAAAAAAAAATAAACTAAAATTTGATCTAATAAGGATTTATTTCATATTAATATTACATAAAGTAAAAAACTACACCTTTTCTAATACGAAAATAATTCAAATCAATTCTATGAGTTCTATGCTTTATTTCATACTACAATTAATAAATAATTACCGTTACTTTGCTTTTCTTGATCATTCGATTCAGTGAAAGATTGATTTTAATTATTTACAAAGTCACATTACATAACATATATAATTGGCCATTACAACCCTTCAGTCAGGATTACGGCCTAGCTTCTCACACCGCTTATGTTGTGTGTGTTAATTTTATTTTATGAGTGGCGGGACCTATAGGTTTTTTGAGAAACTTTTCATGGCAATTTTATTTACTCTCAGAGTTTTTGCCAGAAATCTGCTGAGAGGAGGTCAATAAGGTCATACGATAGTGAGGACAAATAAAGATGAAAATTTAATAGTCGTTCTACTACCTTCATTATTTCAAAATTTTTAAAAAATCAGGAATGTATAAATACATAAACAAATGCATACGTACATATGTATGTATATGCAGAGAAATATCTGTTTTCATTACACTTTGTTTTGGCATTTTTTAATCATATAAACGTAAATCTCATTTTTAAAACACGTATGAAATTCTATTAAATTTGATCTCTGCCTTTACTTCCGTAAAATACTTTTTCTTAGAGAAAGAAGTACGAAGAACGCCTTTGCAGTGATATACAAAATAACAGCATAAGGCTTGTAGCGCCCCCGATTGTAGGCGCTAAAGTGATGATGATACTGAAAATGAAATTATTACCATTCAAACGAAATCATTCAAATCCCTATGCCCGGTACAAAAAAAAATTAAATAAATAAAATTCGCCAAAAATCTGTCGTTTGGAGTTGGCTTTAAACTGTAGGCCCCGCTATTCACGAATAAAATTAAGACAGACAAGACTAAATCCTTGTAATGTCCAATTAAGTTCGTATGTATATGTATTTTTATGTGTGTGAAGTTAGCTGCGAAAGTTATATTCTTTTTTAACAGTGATCAATTTTAAAAAGGTGTGGATTGCTGCCTTGGTGGGTTTCCAAAACAGTTTTCGTTATGGTCGGGCGAACCTTGGGATCGGGGATATGGATTGTATATTTGATAAAAAAAATACTTGTTTTTTCAACTTTATTATCTCCAATAAGCATTTTTATTATTATTTTTTTTAATTCAAAGGTTTAGCTTCGTTTTCCTTTCATTTTTTCTCCAATTTATCACTATTTTTGAAATTTTTAATCGATTTTCTTTCATCCCTTTACGGAAATTTTCAATTATATTAACTTAACATTTAAAAAAAAGAACTAAACTTTCGAAGCTAGCTTCACACACATTTCGAGAATAAAATCTGGTTGGCATCTTTAAAATTTGAACCGGCCTTAAAGAATCAAGAAGCCAACCAGCAAAAAAAAAAAAGATTTTTATAAAACACAAGCAAGCCAAATTTTGCAAAAACCTTAATTTCTATGACCATCATGTGGGAAATTTAAAAAAGTTGTTTTCTAATTCTGTTAAATGAAAATTATAAGCTTTAAAAACCATTTTATATTCATATGAGAATTCATAAGCTCACACATACCTACGTACATATGTATGAAGCACTAAAACTCTCCAGAGGTCTTAACGAAATCTTCGAAATGGAGTTTTTAGATTTGATTTCCCATCATTAAATGAGCATGAATGAAAATGTCTGGTTAAAAAACAAATGTATGTACACATACAAGTATATATATATATACATATCTACATTGACTCAAAAAATTGTCCGTACGCCACAGGAAATTTTCAAAAATTACTTACCAGATTTAGAGAAAGTCAAATTATTTCAGATGTCCATTATGTGCTTGTAAAATTGAATACAAAAATATGTTTAAGAAAATTCAGTTTATCATTTTAATCCTAAAGGCAAAAAATTATGTATAAATGTATTTGCGAAACAATCTTAAAACCTTATCAGGAAATAGTCCAACTTACTGGCCCTCAGACCCCCCCACCAAAATACCGCATCTACTTGATGTAGTTTATGACATCTTAAATGATGAAAGGCTTAGTTGTAATCATACTTCACTCCATGTTAACAACAATGTCAACGTAAAGATAGTTTAAAATAAAATTAAATTAATTAAGAGACACACTAATTTCAACCTATTTAGTCGGCAAATATAAAGTAATTTGAGCATCAACATGACAATCAAATCTGGGGATTTGATTGATTCTCTGAGTATGGAATCTGAAGTTCGTGTTTCTGCAAAAACAAAGGAAATGGATAAGACAATCGAGACGGTAGAGAAAAATTTGGCATCATACGAGAAATCCAACTGACAGAACAAATTGGAAACTGAGCTCAGAATTCTTCGCGAAAGAAAAAAATGAAAATATTGGTCAGTTTTTAAAAAATCTAAAATCACACCAAATACCTAAAACGTCCTGAAAAAACTAACGTTAACTTGGTAAATAGTGTAGAAATGACTTCGAAAAATATGGAGACTTTGCAGATCATTTGAAGCAAACTTTTAAAACAAACTGTTCCAATATAAATGATAATAATATTTAAAATTTTTTTGATGTGGCGTGTGAAATGGATTTACCATTAAAAATGAAACCAAAGCGGAAGTAATGGCGTTAAACAACAAATAGAGGCCAGGTTATGATAAAATTGATGCAATTGCCATCCAATGTTTCCAAAAAAAAAAAAAAAAAAAAAAAAAATGAACTAATATACCTCACATTAGTACTTTAACGGCAATTATTAAATGCAGCATTTTCAATCTCAATAGAAAATTGCAGAGATAATAACGATTTTTCCTACAGTCCAATTAGCTTACTGCCCATTTTTTCAAAAATATTTGAAAGGCTATCTAGAAATAATTTCTAAAAAAAAAAATAAAAATTCTGGACCATCAATTCGACTTTCGACTAAAGCATGGTACACTTGAACAATGCCACCGTATCTATAAAGATGCTCTTGAAAAGAAAAAATACTGCTCGGCTGTATTTTTGAATATACAACAGGCATTCGACAAAGTCTGGCATGTGGGGTTGTTATATAAGTTAAAGCTACCATTCCCTGCTCCATTTCATATGTTCTTCGTATCTTATTTAAGTAACTGATATTTTTACGTCAAAATTAACAACGATATTTCCCAAATCCATTAAATTGAAGCCGGTATCCCTCAGGGCATCGTTCTTGGTCTTGTTTTATATAACATTTTACATATAATATCCTATCTACAGAAGATGTAATGATAGCAATATACGCTGATGATATAGCGTTTTTAACCTCACATTTAATGGCGTCCGAAACTTCAAATAGATTACAAATACTGTTAGATAACTTTTAATCTTGGCTTAATAAATGGACAACACACAAAAATCTATTCATTTTACATTTACATTAAGGAAACAGACCTGTACTCCTGTGTTCTTAAATGGTACAGAAATTCCTAGCAAAAATGAAGTCATATCTTGAGCTTCATCTGGATAGACGACTCACATGGAGTAGTCACATTAAGGCCAAAAGAAAACATCTTGACGCAAAATTTAAACAAATGTACTGGCTATTAGAGTGTAAATCACAAATTTCACTGGAAAACAAAGTGCTGCTTCTGAAAACTATATTAAAGCCAATTTGAACTTGTGGAATAGAATTATGGAGAACTGAAAGCACTTCAAACATGGAAATTCTACAAAGATTTCAGACAAAACCTCTCTTCCAATACCATTCGTGAAAGCTGATATCAAATCATCATTCAACTTTTTTGATAATCATCGGTTGCTAATTATCTGTTAATATTTACTTATGATCGAATTTACTTATTATTGTAAAATAGATTGCAAATAAATTACAATAAAAAAATATTTTCATTTATATTATATTACATTTTACGCACAGAAGTGTTCGAACAATTCTTTGAGTCAGTGTACATATATAATACATTACAATATTATGAGATATTTCTTTTAAATAATACCGATGGCAATGATGCTACTGCAGTTGCTGCCATTGTTAGTCTATTATTGTATTGTTTAATAATGACACAAAAACTGTCATGTCGAAAATAATCTTTTGCATTTACTATGACCATAGAAAATAAAAAAGTGCTTAAATACTATCAATGTTATTTAAAAATTTAAAATCTAACATTATTTATAATTAAAAATATTTCAAATATTTTTGTACTAAAAAATTTCTTAATTTTATTTAATTTTAATTTAAAGCTGAGCTTATCATATAATAAATAGTTACACAATCTTTTAAACGAAATAAGATATTATCGTTAGTAAGTCGCTGTAGTCTAGGAGATGTTGGCTTAGTAGACGTAAGGCCTCGGTTCAAACCTTAGTTCAAACATCTCAAACTAAATGAAATATGAAAAAATATTTAAATAATACGTAAGTTTCTGGCAAAACTTGGAGAATAAATAAAATTGACAAGGAAAGTTTTTAAAAAATTTGTCACGTGCTTGGCGGCATTCTTAAAAATTAACACACTACATAAGCGGGTTGAGAAGCTAAATCGTAGTCCTGATTGAAAGATTGTAATAACCAATTGTGTATGTATGTAACCGTATGTAAGAATTATCATAAATAAGCTCGCTACATGATGTATCCTAAATTCGTTGTGCCACTGTAAATACACATGGTATGTGTGTCTATGTTGAATATTTGTTGGTTCTAAAGTTGTCTGATGCTATAACGAGATAGAATGACTTTTAACTCGGCCAACAAGAAACGATTTTGTTTGCATTTTGTTTCCATTTAAATTTAAAGAGAGTACTTGTAACTACAACTACAAACAAAGAATTACGTCTATGGAGACAGGCACGTATTGGTTTTTGTTGTAGTATCAGCTTTAAAAACAATTGCAACAAAAATAAAGAAACTTCACGTATGTATGCCTGTTTGTAGATACAAAATTAAAATTAAGAACAAAAAAAAAAAAAAACAAAAACGAGAAAATGTTTGGAAAATTTATTTTTATATGCCACTTAGGCTGTTAGTACTTATAGAAAAATATAATATAAGAGTATAAGCTGTTAAGTCATTTATCATTTTGCCCATGTTGTATACATTTTTATTGTTAAAGGAAATATATCTTCAGTTTATGCAAACACAAATATTTATTTAAAGTTCATATACAATCTGTATGTACATACGTACACTTTATATTTGTATGTAATAAACCAATGTTTTGCCGCATAAGTAAACATCTGAAAACTTACTTACACTCATACATACATGCATACCATGTATACGAATCCACATAAATAATTTAATCTTCAAAAAACAAAAACAAAAACAATAAAACAGACAAAAATTTAAAATTGAAAATAAAAATATTTTTCTTATATTTTGTTCTCCTTATTCATGACTGCAAGTTATTACACATTCAGTTCTGGCTGCAGGCAACATTTAATGTAAAAATGTTGAAGTATTTTTTTCCACAAATTTTTGCGGTTTGGTTTTACAGTGCGAGCTCGATAATCGCAAGTCTAATCTGTGGCAATAACAGAAAAGTTGTAATAATCGATGATTATTTTTTATATTGATTATAACAAATCTAACTGGCTATGTTAAAAACTTCTTCCATATTCTTAAAATAAAGTATTCTTTTATTTTAACCTACGCTTCTATGTTAAGAACACACGGAGACTGTAAGAGAGAAAACATATATATGTGCAGGAAATGGCAGTAAAACGTTTTTGAAATATCGTTGACGAGTAAAATCTTTTTTGAAATGGTAATTTTTGTCTACATGTGATGTGACCCTTTGACAAATCAACATTTCTGAACAAGAATAAGGAAGAGTAAAGCAAAGCCAATAAATAGATAACAAATTTATGTTGCACTTATCTGACTATGAAAGTAAGTTACACTTATAAAGACTGTGATGTTAAAAATTTGCATGTTGTGAAAATTGCAATAATTGAAGACTGCAATAATCGGGCTTGCACTGTATTATACCCTCGCTTTATATATTTTAGCTGCCTGAACAAAATTTTGCGTATACTTACTCATTTTGCTTTGTTACATGTCTGTTCAACACCACGCATATATTTTGTGTTCTACCAATGCCCTGGCATGAAATGTATGACTGAAACTGTAAAAAAAATGTGTTTTTGGACTCAAAGTCAAGTTAATGACCTTTTGTGACAAAATGTGAACAAAACAAGATGGCGATTTTAGTTAGAATTTTTGCATGCTTTGTTTTATTTTTTTGGTTAAACACAGACACACATTCATATTCCCTAAAATAAACTTAACATTTTACAATTCAGCTGGCTGTAGTTTGATCACATATTCGAAATAGTGGCTGTTCAATAAATTATTGCAAGCATATGCATACACATCATGTGAATGCAAGGCTTTAAAATATTCGCCATCTAATCCATAAGCTTGACAATTATTTCCTACTATTCACTTTAATGATAATTCTAATTATAATTTCCTCGGCTGGCCTCTTCGACTTGTTGGGACCGTATTCTAACAATGGCATTACGAATGTTGGCCTTAAAATGCCCAATTGTTTCTGGTTTGTAGCATTCTTTAACGGCTCCCCACATAAAATAATCTAACAGTGGTAAATCGGAGCTTCTTGGCGACTTCACCATTTCGGCTAATTAAACGGCCATCAGAGAAGTTGCCTTAGTCTAGTAGGTAGTCTGTTGTCTTATTAGACGTAAGATTATGGTTCAAACCTCACGTCAGACATCTCCAATTGCGCTCAGCAGATTTCTGGCCAAAAACTCTGAGAGTGAATAAAATTGCAAAGAAAAGTTTCTCAAAAATCTGTCGTTTGCACTCCCGCCATTCATGTCTAAAATTAACACATACTACATATGTGGTGTGAGAAACTATGTCGTAATCCTGACTTAAGGGTTACAATGGCCAATTAAGTATATTGTATGACAGTATTGTTAGATCGTCTGGGTTGTTAAGTGTAAACCCTTTAATGAAGAAGGTCCACACCCAGAAAGAAATTCGAAAAAAGACTGTCATAATTAAATTAAAGTCCAGCACTAGTTTTTAATATGTTACTTAGATATGTTACTATTTAGAAACGAGTGCAATGGACACAGATTTAGTAATGTAGTAGTATGCATGAGAATCTTGCAATCTTGTCTTTATAGAATATAAACTAAACTGTTTATTAAGCTATTTTAGAAATTAATTTGGTTCAATTTCCAAAAAGCATGAATATAGGCTTCGTCTATTTTGTAATAAAAAATTTTTTTTGCCGCAGCATCCTCATTGCCCAGACATAGCGCGATTCCTAAATCATGTTCTTATTGTTGACGTTTATTGCTCTTTGTTTACATTTGTTGTTTTTTGCAAACAACTTCATTATTAAAAGCGCTGTTAAATTCGGATTTTCAAATTACAAAGAACTGCCGCAGCGTTACCGCCTCATTATTTCGGTATGCTCTATAAAATTAAAACTGAATTGAAATATTGACGGTTATACTTGCTGCTTTTTTTAGAGATGATTGTTAACTACAATAGAAAATTTCAGGGCTTATATTTAAAACTTAATTATCTAAATAAGACGTTATCAACAAAGAGGTATTGAAAAACGATCAGTGAACATACAGGAATCTAAACCTACAGAGATAACTAGGAACCTGGCCAGAAATACTTCTGTTTGTAAATGGTTCAGCACATTCCTTTGCCTTTTTCCATCTTTTCAATTTTTTCTAATGGTTTTTTAGCACGGCATGTTATTTAAGCGGTATTATAAAAGTGAAGTTCGCCTGTAAACATAACCTGACAAGAGGGAGTGTGTGTAAGTAACATTGCGCTTTCCAGACAAATATCGAAATTTTTTTTTTCGTTATTTATCAGATCAAGTTTGCAAACAGGAATAGTTCTCTATTACACGAGATTGATGTTTGCCATCAGGTCGTGTTTGCACCGATGTTCGGTAGTGTAATAGCCTTTTAATATATTTTTAAAAGAGTACCAATGATACGTTGTTTTGTAATTATTATTAAAAAAGAAGACAAGAAAAATTTTATAAAATATAATGGAAATATTTGTTGAAATACTTGAGAAAATAACAACAAAAAATTCTAAATAATGTTATACTTTCATTTAGGAATTTAGAAAATTTGCAATCTTATGTAAACTCTTGTAAGACTGGTATAAAACTCCATATCTTCAAACTAATATTCTATGTTTTCAAAAGGTTAATTGACTAATATTTCTTGTTTTATATATTCTTAATACAATTTATATCTTCTTCCCTTCAACATTACCTAATTCTTGGTTTCCCAAAAAACAAGAAAATAAAACTATTGTAATGCATACTAATAATTTAACTTTTAATAATACTTTATTTTATCAGAAATTGTATTAAAGAAAAAAAGTTAAAGGTAACTTTAAAGTTCACTTTAGCTCAGTTAACTTTATGAAATATGTAATGCCGAAAAACATATCTATAACTTTACCAAAGTTAAGTTTAGAAATTTGAAAACACGGTGCAACGACGTGCTTTCTTTCTGATTATGTTTGTTCTATATCTGAAATTAACATATTGATATGACAAATAAATCATTGATATTCAAAAATAATTTATTTAAAAACCATTCTAAATAAGAGCGGCAAGCGTTTTTTTTTTTGTAAATATTTCTCATGTCAATACAATTTGTATGGAGCATAATTTAAATAACGCGGTGTAACGTCGCGGCAACAATTTACCAATTGGAAAACGCGGGTTGGTGAATAGTACGTTTTTAATAACCATTAGTTCTTTACCATTTTGTCGTAAATTTGACGTTTTATTTTAGGTCTGGCCCACAGAGCGTAAATGATAAGCGCATAAAAAAAGTTCGGCTTGCCGCTCTTATTTAAGAATGGCTGTAAAAGTTATAGTTATAATGAATTATCTGAGCTTTAATGCTCACTTTTGCCATATGTATTGCGTACTTGAGAAAAAAAAACAAACAAAAAAGCTAATTATCTGCCCGTTAAAAATCTGCCTCTATTTAGAGGCAAGTTGTTTACAAACGGCCCTAAGACGAAAATAACAAGCTAGTTTACTAAGTTTTATTGTCATATAAGAATCCAATAACAGAAAGTTTGTAATAATCGATTGATTATTTTTATATTGATTATAACAAATCTAACGGCTATGTTAAAAACTTTCTTCCATATTCTTAAAATAAAGTATTCTTTTATTTTAACACCTACGCTTCTATGTTAAGAACACACGGAGACTGTAAGAGAGAAAATATATATGTGCAGGAAATGGCAGTAAAACGTTTTGAAATATCTGTTGTTGATGTGTGTGTGAAATGGTAATTTTGTCCTACATGTGATGTGACTTTGACAAATCAACATTTCTGAACAAGAATAAGGAAGAGTAAAGCAAAAGCCATAATAGATAACAAATTTATGTTGACTTATCTGGGACTAAGAAAGTAAGTTACACTTATAAAATACTGTGATGTTAAAAATTTGCATGTTGTGAAAAATTGAATCAATTTAAGACTGCAATAATCGGGCTTGCACTGTATATACCCTCGCTTTATATAGTTTTAGCTGCCTGAACAAAATTTTGCGTATACTACTCAGTTTTGGCTTTGTTTACATGTCTGTTCAACACCACGCATAATTTTGTTTCTACCAATGCCCTGGGAATTGAAATGTATGACTGAAACTGTAAAAAAAATGCGTTTTTTGGACTCAAAGTCAAAGTTAATTACCTTTGTGACAAAATGTGAACAAAACAAGATGGCGGATTTTTAGTTTAGAATTTCTGCATGCTTTGTTTTATTTTTTTGGTTAAACACAGACACACATTCAATATTCCCTAAAATAAACTTAACATTTTACAATTCAGCTGGCTGATAAGTTTGCATACATTTCGAAATAGGTGGGCTGTTCAATAAATTATTGCGAGCATATGCATTACACATCATGTGAATGCAAAGGCTTTAAAATATTCGCCATCTTAATCCATAAGCTTGACAATCTATTTCCTACTATTCACTTAATGATAATTCTAATTATAATTTTCCCGTGCTGGCCTCTTCGACTTGTTGGGACCGTATTCCTAACAATGGCATTACGAATGTTGGCCTTAAAATGCCCCAATTGTTTCTGGTTTGTTAGGCATTTCTTTAAACGGCTCCCCACATTAAGAATGAATCTAACAGTGGTAAATCGGAGCTTTCTTGTCGGACTTCACCCATTTCGGCTAATTAAACGGCCATCAGAGAAGTGCCTTAGTTCAGTAGGTAGTCTGTTGTCTTATTAGACGAATAAGATTATTGGTTCACAACCCTCACGTGCAGACATCTCCCAATTGCGCTCAGCAAGATTTCTGGCCAAAAACTCTGAGAGTGAATAAAATTGCAAAGAAAAGTATTCTCAAAAAACTGTCGTTTGGGCACTCCCGCCATTCATGTACTAAAATAACCATACTACATATGTGGTGTGAGAAACTAATGTCGTAATCCTGACTTAACAGGGTTACAATGGCCAATTAAGTTATATTGCTGATGAAGAGTAGATGTCGTGGTGTTAAGTGTAAACCCTTTATAATGAAGAAGGTCCACACCCCAGAAAGAAATTCGAAAAAGACTGTCATAATTTAATTAAAGTCCAGCACTAGTTTTTAATATGTTACTTAGGATATGTTACCTTATTTAGAAAACGATAGCATAATGGACACAGATTTAGTAATGTAGTAGTATGCGATGATCTTGCAATCTTGTCTTATAGTGATAAAACTAAACTGTTTATTAAGCGTATTTTAGATATAAATTTGGTTCAATTTCCAAAAAGCATGAATATATAGGCTTCGCCTATTTTGTAATAAAAAATTTTTTTTGCCGCAGCATCCTCATTGCCCAGACATAGCGCGATTCCTAAATCATGTCTTATTGTTGACGTTTATTGCTCTTTGTTTACATTTGTTGTTTTTTGCAAACAACTTCATTATTAAAAGCGCTGTTAAATTCGGATTTCAAATTACAAAGAACTGCCGCAGCGTTACCGCCTCATTATTTCGGTATGCTCTATAAAAATTAAAACTGAATTGAAAATATGACGGTTATACTTGGCTGCTTTTATTTAGAGATGATTGTTAAACTACAATAGAAAATTTCAGGGCTTATATTAAAAACTTAATTATCTAAATAAGACAGTTATCAACAAAGAGTATTGAAAAACGATCCAGTGAACATACAGGAATCCAAACCTACAGAGATAACTAGGAACCTGGCCAAGAATACTTCTGTTTGTAAATGGTTCAGCAATTCCTTGCCTTTTTCCATCTTTTCAATTTTTTCTAATGGTTTTTTATGCACGGCATGTAATTTAAGCGGCTTATATAAAAGTGAAGTTCGCCTGCTAAACATAACCTGACAAAGAGGAGTGTGTGTAAGTAACATTGCGCTTTCCAGACAATATCGAAATTTTTTTTTTCGTTATTTATCAGTCAAGTTTGCAAACAGGAATAGTTCTCTATTACACGAGATTGATGGTTTGCCATCAGGTCGTGTTTGCAACCGATGTTCGGTAGTGTAATAGCCTTTTAATATATTTTTAAAAGAGTACCAATGATAGTTGTTTTGTAATTATTATTAAAAAAGAAGACAAGAAAAATTTATAAAATATAATGGAAATATTTGTTGAAATACTTTTGAGAAAATAACAACAAAAAATTCTAAATAATGTTATACTTCATTTAGAATTTAGAAAATTTGCAATCTTATGTAAACTTCTTGTAAAGCTGGGTATTAAAACTCCATATCTTCAAACTAATATTCTATGTTTTCAAAAGGTTAATTGGACTACATATTTCTTGTTTTATTATTCTTAATACAATTGTATATCATTCTTCCCTTCAAAATTACCTAATATCTTGGTTTCCAAAAACAAGAAAATAAAACTATTGTAATGCATACTAATAATTTAACTTTTAATAATACTTTTATTTTATCAGAAAGTTGTATTAAAGAAAAAAAGTTAAAGTAACTTTAAAGTTCACTTTAGCTCAAGTTAACTTTATTGAAAATATTGGTAATGCCGAAAACATATCTATAACTATTACCAAGTTAAGTATTAGAGAAATTTGAAAACACGGGTGGCAACGACGTGCTTTCTTCTGATTATGTTTGTTTATATCTGAAATTACCATATTGATATTGACAAATAAATTCATTGATATTCAAAAATAATTTAATTTAAAAACCATTCTAAATAAGAGCGGCAAGCGTTTTTTTTTTTGTAAATATTCTTCATGTCAATACAATTTGTATGGAGCATAATTAAATAACGCGGTGGTAACGTCGCGGCAACAATTACAATTGGAAAACGCGGGTTGGTGAATAGTACGTTTTTAATAACCATGTTCTTACCATTTTGTCGTAAATTTGACGTTTTATTTAGGTCTGCCACAGAGCGTAAATGATAAGCGCTAAAAAAGTTCGGCTTGCCGCTCTTATTTAAGAATGGCTGTAAAAGTTATAGTTATAATGTATTATCTGTAGCTTAATGCTCACTTTTGCCATATGTATTGCGTACTTGAGGAAAAAAAAACAACAAAAAGCTAATTATCTGCCCGTTAAAATCCTGCTCTATTTAGAGGCAAGTTGTTACAAACGGCCCTAAGACGAAAATAACAAGCTAGTTTACTAAGTTTTATTGTCATAAGAATC
>QOCX01000273.1:133275-223070 GCA_005959815.1 Sarcophaga bullata
GCCTAAAGAATTACACCAGTCAACAAATAAAATAACAATTTTCGCGCAAGCTCTCACTACAAGCTCACCCTGCCGACACCGCGTCCTTCGCGGGTACCCTCATTCCAGTACCTCGCAGCATCTTTCTATCATTTCTTTTTATTTATTTAAATTTACCCGACACCTAAATTGCCAAAAGGAATTTTCCAAAAATTTTCTCTCTTTTATTTTATATAAGACTTTTAGTCTCCCTGGCTTTTCATCCAACTCTTTCGCCATATAAAGAAAAAAACTCGAAACTAAAAAACGAAAATTTGGCTGAGAAACCATACAACATCACACATTGGTGACGCGTAAGAACTTTTAGTAATTTTTATAATTTCCTATTTTCAGCTTTTAATTACATTCTTGCTTTTAACCCTTAACCTGTTTTAATTTTATATCAAAAATTTCTTTCACCTGAGTACAGACGAGTATAACTCGACCTAAACAAGTAAAATTTTTTTTTTGTTCTTTATGATTAAAATCAATACGTTACATGTCGTGCTTTTAGAATAATATTTTTTTTTATAAAATGAAAAGTTCTTTAAATAAAAATTGCTTCCCAGAACGTCGTAGCTTCAGTTTAATAACAGCCTATCTCGGCAACTAACGACAGTTCTAAATTCTTTTCTAAAGACTCTGTCTGTCCTTGCTCATCAGCGAACGACAACATAAAAACTCTCAGCTAAACTCTTCTTTTAAATAATCAAGACACCGCGCCAACGTGACATTCGTTTTCAAGACGGAAGTATACCATTTGGCGAAAAAAATTCATTTTTGCTTCTGACGAATACTACTCCCCCGCGTACTGGAACAGTAAAAGGGTTAATTTTACCACGCATTTACGTACCTGATTTAATCGGTTCTCCTGCGGTCATGCAAACCCAACCCTCCTTGCCAAGTGTCACAAGTGTGCATTAAAAGGAACATGGTTTATACGTCTGTCGCTCATGGTAAATGAAGAGGCAAAAGAAACGAAAAAAAGTAAACGTACATGTGTACCACCGTATGTAGCCAGACCTATCATAAAAAGACAAAAACCCGATTTACTATAACCTAACATACTAAAAATTAAGGACTTTAAATAACCAATTTAATTTCTTCAAAAGGGAATGCGCAAGTGTGCTAATCAATTTAAACAATATCCCCTGCTTTAAAACCACCTTCGAAATCTTTCACAACTGCGTCATGACTTCGACTATAACTTTTCCTCCTCTTTTACTTCTGAAACTAAATGGAACATTAAAGCTTTGGTTGCTTATTCTTACTTTAAAAATATGAAAATAAAAGACTTACAGAAAAACATTCGGACACAAAAGGCCTTAAATTTAATAAAAACAAAGAATCTACTTCTTGGCATTACAAATCTGACAACAACGGAAAACATGAAACTGTGTTGTCTAATGTTTTTGCTCTTAATTTAGAAAAGTTCACATCAGTCTGAATAATACGGACTAATTAATTTTCAATTCGAGCGTTGCCTTTTTAGACATCAGCCATACAGTGAATGCCTTGATAGATTACACTACGCCGCCTTCTATACAGACTCGTAAAACTTCACTAAAATCATCGATGGATTGGAGTCCTTCTATCATCTTATAAGTATTATAGAGCTTTTTTTCTAAATGAGTTCTTGCTATGAATCCGAGCATATTTCGATGGCCAGATGATTTTGATCTCATTGCCACACAAATGACGCACACCCAAATCGTTCCTGTAAACTCAGTATGTCAAGTGATGCTACCGACCAAGAATCGGGGTAGGTCTAAATTTCAATAATTTCCTTGATCACTTGATATCGAAGCCATTTCATGAAATGAACTTTAATCAGAGCTAGCGAAAAAACGATCCATTGCTGATCTAGATCTAGACTTTATCGCCGTGTCTGGTCAGTTAAGCTACGTTTTACTCCACAATAGAGAGTCCAAATTCTTTTATGTAGTGCTGATGGCCTCTTTTCTTGCCCAGGAGCTTACAAAAACATTGTTACCAAACACACTCTCGCTTGATTCTTCGACTTACTTATATATCCCTATCCGGGCAACCTGCCAGATAGTTGCATTTTCATACACAGTTTTATTTTGCATGCATATAAATCACGTAGATACTAATGCACTTAAGAAGTGTCGTATGATGGCTTCCTTTTTTTTCGAAACAAATTTTTTCAATTATCAAAAATTCGAAATAAAAAATTCTTTTCAATATTTGTCGCATGAGCATTGTCGAAACTCTGCTTATAGTATTAATAATATCACAATAGGCTTGCGAAATCATCGTACTAACTTGTTTAACTTTAAAGTCGATCATTTGTGACAAAAATTCCGTCAAATGTCTAATACCTGATCAGTAGTACATATGGTGCTTTAATTAAACAAAATTTTTTTTTAAACTAATTCTCAAACAAAGTGATATCTAATATCGATATGATGTCACAAGTAAAGAACCGAGTTATTAGTAATGTAGTTGAGCGCTCAGTTATTTCACATATGACAATGGCCTGTTGCAACCAATACATACATACATACATATATAATTGGTCATTACACGATTACGCATAAGCTTCTCATACCATTTATGTTATCCGCGTTAATTTTATCAATAAGTGGCGGTACCTACAGTTTAAAGTCAAATCCGAACGACAGATTTTTTTTGAGAAACTTTTCATGGCAATTTTTATTTACTCTCAGTACTTTTCTCAAAAATCTGCTGAGAGGAAGTCACCGAAGAAATATTTTTGCATACTTTGATTTTATCGATATGTCTGACCTGGGGTTTGAACCGTGGTCTAACGTCTAATAAGCCAACACACTACCTAATAGACTACGGCGACTTCAACCAATACCATAAAAAATTTTGCTGATGAAACACTTGAAATACGTGTACTTTTTAGCTACCGAAGTCATAACAATTTATTTAGCGACAAGGAGAATGCATACCACCACTAATAATAAACCACGTAACCGGCAAAAGGATTGCTGATCTAAAACATTGTCATCCAAATCTGTATCAACGTACTCCACAAATTATTTGAATACTAATTTCAGACATTTAATACCCGCCAACTATATGAGACCTGTCTCGTATTCTATCTGAAGATTCTCATTACATTGCGCCGCCTTGGTTGCAGAATATTAAAGCATAAGACTACATATCAGTAATATATTTATATTGATACGCAGATATTGTATTAAGTTCTTTATCCCTTTTAATTTGCATACACAGAAAGTAGGTGAGTGGATCCCCATTTATGTATATAGCTGAACGCAAAATTTTTTGAAAACTTATTTCTATTAAGGAAACCAAAAACGCTTTAAAATCAAAGTCTGTCTCTTCGAAATGTGAAATTTAATTGCAAATCGATGGGCGGTATACACAAACGGTTAATTATCGAACCAAACTAAAAAAATGGATTTTAATTTCCTTTTGTCTTTGTTTTCTTACAAATAATTCATAAAACATGTATTTCCTTTTGGTCTGTCAGTCTGATAAGTTATTCTATGATAAACGTATTGTACGTGTTGACAATTTCATTTCTTATTCTAAATATAGAGTACAAGTTATTGTCTTCCATGGAATATTTAATTTTCTTCAATTTGATATGTTAGTGTGGAGTGTGTTTGTGTTACAAAATGTGAACGATTTTAAAAATTCATAAATTTTTAATTGGTTTTAATTTTGTATTCATAATTGATTTAATCTTTGGCAATTAATACGTATACATATATTAACACTGAAGGCACCAATAACGAAGACTGTCTTGTCTGTATATCCACCTCTTTGTCTAATGGTATATATTTGGATAGAATATTCTATTAAATTTTTAAGTAACAACACCGTAAATAGCTTTGTAGATTTTTAAGCTTGCGTAGTGTATGTAGTCTGTAGTTTATTGTATGTACATACGTGCTAGGTATACAGGTATGACTTGAGCGGAAATAAAATACCAATTTTTAATGGGAAAGTAAACAAAATTCAATTGCTGGCTACACTTTATTTTTATCTTTCGGGCAATTTGTGGATTTCACACCAATAAAGCTATTCATTCAATTTTAGACTTAAACGTAGGGATTTGCATCTTAATGTTAACTAGATACAGGTACAGCTAGTTTCTAACACTCCTATAGCTACATATATAGTGTGTTCCTCATTTTTGAATAAAATTTTGAATATAGCAGTGCCCTAGTAGTTTAGTGGGAAACTATTTGGTTCGGTTACTACCGGAGAATCTGGTCTGTTACACTAGCACGTTATAATTATAATTTAAGTTTTGTTATAGTAAATAAATACGTTTTTAATGTACATAATATAAATAAATTTGCTACATAAATTTGCCTCAATAACAAAAGAGCTTCATAGCCCTGATTCTACCCACAGAGAACTTAATTTGATTTTTCAGGACCAAATGGATGTTATTTAATTTTTAGTTAAAATCTGTTTCCACTTTGTCTATTTAGCTACATACCATTATTACATACAGTGTCGAACATCTGAGTCCGTCAATAATTTTTTGCGACCTCTGACTTGCGACTTGGGTATCACATTTCGTTTCTTCTGAGCTGAGATCACCGCCGATTGACTCTTGGAAATATAACGTGAAAAAAGCCCTTCTCGGTCAGGCACACAACACTATTTTCAATGTCTGCAGATATTTTCTTCATTTTTATGCAAAAAATTTAAAATTTTTTTAAGTATGACGGTAAGGTGCTTTGATTCACAAGGAACACGTTTTAAACTGCTCTACGAAGAAGAATAAATAAGATAAAGGCAAACATAACGGCAAATCTTCATGATTTCTGCTGATAAGAGAAGTGGGAGGACGAAAATCTGTGCAATTCATAAAACGTGCAAAATTGAGTTTATGTTGGTTATTTTCGTTTTTTCTTTCAAACTCATTGAATTCATCTCATTAATTATTGTTTCTTTACTGCTATTTGTTACTAATAAAATAATAAAAATATGATAAAATTTGTTTTTTTATTTGCTTGTATGGTTTTGTTTTTATGGATAACGAAACTCAGTATCGTAAACATGTACACACTTCTGCTCGCCACTGTACATACGTATTTCCCATTGTCCCTTGGTATGCTTCTCTATATTGGCCTAGAAATTAATGTTCCCATCTTTTTGTTTTTATTGATCACGTGTAAGTTCGACAAGATTTTTCAATCTTAAGCTCTATTTCTGTCCTCGAAAATTAAAAATTTTACAAACTAAAAAAATAAATTCTTGTAAAGTGAAGTCACAATATTTATGAATTACTTGTATTGCAAAAAAAAAAAAAAAAAAAATTAGACGATAATTGGATGAAGAAAAATTATTTGAACAATTTTTTTGTAAATAATACATTAGCAATTATGAAATGAAAAATCAATTTAATTGCCCACTGGTATACGAATAATGCTTTGAGTTGGCATTTTAAATTGGTTATGAGCTTTTTTTGTTTTTGTTTTAAATGGAAAAAAAATTAAAATTTTTGCAAAAACTTTTTGTTTCTAATTATTTTACGTACAAATTGAACTTTTAAAACAATTTTATTTTCATCAGATTTTGTCAGCAGTTTTTGAAACATTGGTGTACGGACAATTGTTGAAGACAACGTACATACATACGTATTTGTGTATGAATATGTAGATCTAATTTGATTTTATTTAAATGTATCGGGTGGGCCATCTATCGTTTTAAATTTAAGCCATAGTTTATTTCGAATCTAGCAATACTTATGTCATAATGATGTCAAATGGCCGCCAAGAGGCAAGGATTTGACACGGTTGCCGAGATACGACCCCATCTACTCACCATACCTATACACCTCACAATACTGTGAGGCTAGTTCGCGGTGGTCATATAAATGAAATAATATTCCATTTCGTACATTTTAGAAAATCTCAAGCCGTTTTTGTTTTATTGCATTTTTACATTTAAATTTTTAAATGGCCCAGCCTACATAATCGTATCGTTCAAGCCTTATAGGCTGCTCATATTTAAAATTTTCTTTTTAAATTATTTTTGGAATTTAATAATAATTTTTTTTTTATAATTTAATAAACTTCTTTCATTTTCCTTTAAGCCATTTCGAAGAAAATTTTTAAACTATTTAATTAATAGAGCTTTAGTTTATTGTTGTAGATGATTTGTTGCAATTTTCCAGTTCAAATTGTTGCCTTCGGCCAACAAGTTTACGCATCACATCGACCAGTTTTTTTGACTTCGGAGTGGTGGGGAAAGACTCTAACTACCATTTACTAGTTGAATTTGTTCTTAAACTTGAAAATTTAATTGAAAAAGTTTTACATTTCATTTACAATACATTTGAATACTGCATTACAGAGTCCAAAAAACTTTCAATTGAATTTAAAAGTTTTTCCCTTTTTTTTTTTATTATATTTTCTAATTTTATTTATTTACGCTGTTAAGAAAAAAAGAAAAAAGAAAAAAAGTATTTAAATTTATTGTTTCAATAGCACGAAATATTGTCTGTCTATCTATTCTTTTTTCAATTTCTATTTTAAATGACTACGATAAACAACCACTTACCACAACCTTCGTTTATTTGCTTTGTCTGTCTGAAATAATTTCCGAACATTTTATTAATCCGTGCTTTAAGATTCAAAACACGTTTTCAAATTTACTTTTCACGTGGTTGAAGAGGACTGGATAGATGGTATTGAAACGCGGTGTTTTCCTTTTTTTTTTTTTTTGTTTTACTGCACGTGATTTTAAATGTGTAGAGTATGGGTTGATATACACACAAGTGGTATCCAATAAATCACTGAAATACGTTTTTGTTCATTTGTTTCTTAAAATTTGTCAACCGTTCTTAGTTTTTCTAATTTCAAGGTTGTTTTTCTTTACATATCTTTACATATCTTCTATGTTAGGAAAGCACAATATAAGTATACATATATAGGTGTGCATATATATGTAAGTGTAAATATATAGGAATAAAAATAATAAAAAAGGAATAATAATAATTGGATAAAATTGATCATGTGAAGAAATGATGTATGCTATCTATATTCACTTGTAATAGGAGCGTCAATCTATCAACTATCATTTTGGACTCTTCGATTTGACATACCGGGAACCAGTGGGATCAGATAGTGTTAATCTGAACCTTTTTAAAGCAGAAAATTAGTGTTTCGGTTGAGGAATAAAGTCAAAGTCCTAATAAGCCTCCTCACGCGACCACGATCTCCTGGAAAACGATAGGTGCATTGTCTGAACTTATCGACACGTTAGAAGACTAACACTGTTTCATTCGGTTGTGTGCCTAGACATGAAGCGTATAAGGATGTGGGGAACTGAATTGACGGCCAAATTTCTGGCTAATTGGTTTAGCAGCATTCTGATCGCAGGAACTAAATGCTTTCGGAATGGAAGGAGGATGAATTTGTTGTGGCGTAACTGCACTAGACATAACACAAACAGTTCCTAATCTCTAATAGGCGATTCGGGGATAAACTGCTTTTACTATATGGAACAGACGTAAGAGTGGCTCCAATTCGTAATTAAAACCTGAGGTGGCAGTCTTCTAGACAAACATCTATTAAGAGGAATGCTGAAAATATACATATTTTGGGAAATGTTTTTAAAATTAAAATATATTCTAAAGAAAAACTTCAATTTTTTATGTTGTTATGGTGAATTAAATTCGCAATTGAAGTATGTTTTATTCTCAGAATACCAACAGTCTTACTAACTAATTTCGGATATTATTAGACAACTTTTTTAAGCTTTCCTTTAAGAAAATTTTAGATTCGTAACCACTGATTTTGCTCTTAACGAGGGTTTGTTCTCAATAATATTGACGAAGCAGAAAAACATTATTTTTTGTCGCAGTCCACCCGAAGGTGGCTAATAAAATATAAATGGTGGATGATAATAAAAACAAGGCAGAGAAAATATTTAATGGTTATGCCACAATCATGCAGTGACCCAAAATATAACAACCTTTCGGTTTTATATAGAAAAATATACAAAAAAAAAAAAAAAAATAAAATAAAAAATAAAATATAATCGTCGTCGTTATAGTTTGTTGCATAAGATTAACGTTGAGTTCATGTTATGCCGAGAGATGAAATCGAAAGCTTTTAGATTGGCTTTTTACTTCATGAATGCCATCCATAGAGGATTATGGTTTAAATAGTGCCAACTACAGCAAGGCTGGTACTCAATCAAGAAAGAAAAAAAAATTGAAAACTTCAAACAACAAAAAAGTAAGTAAAATGAAAACGGAAATTGAAGTGGAGACGAGGTGTTCTCTCACATAAACTGCGGTCTATTGTAAGCACGACAAAACTGAAAACCAAAAATGTAACTTTGAAAACAAACAAAATCAAAAATTCTTCAAATGAACTTAAATTAGCTGCTGTTATTAAATCAGACAGAATTAACTTAAATGGAAGTGAGTACAAAAGAGATGAAGTAAGAAAAATTTATAAAAAAAAATCGATTTTTTTTTCACGAAAATCAAAACTGAATTTAATGCCGAAGAAACAACTCTATAATTCATATATTTAAAATGAATAAATAAATAAATAAAATATAATAATAAAAATTAAAGCACAGAATATATCACAATAAAGAATGGTAATTTGTTTAAAAAAGAAAACAAAGTGTTGTATGAGATATCCTCGAAATATAACATTGGAGGATAGTACATCGCCAAGACTTATCTAAATTTTCAACGACTCTAACACGTAAATATATTGAATTTAATCTGTCCATAGAGAGTATGCTCCCTAGGAACTTTGATGGCCTGATTAACGTAATTTTTAAAGAAATATGGACCAATGACGGCGCAAGCCCAAAATCCACAGTAAAAAGTAATTTTTACGGGATAAATTGAACACACTCACGGGTAGCGCCAAGTTTTCAGCGGATCTTAAATTTCGTTGACACATGGGTATTGGTCTAAGTATACGAATTCTATGGTCTCGAATTTATCGACAACACATTTCCAATATAGTCTTTTCAATTGGACGATTATGTCGACAGTACAATGGGCGAAGTATGCGATACGTTGCCCGAACAGTTGTAAATTTGTTGTAATTGGTTATTTTGGTTGTAATTCATGTCATTACAACCTATCAGTCAGGGTTACGACTTAGCATCTCACACCATTACTGTTCAAAGTTGACTCCGAACGACAGATTTGTTACAAATTTTTGCTGACAATTTTCTTTTACTCTCAAAGTCGTAGAAGAAATATTTAGTTTTGTTGAAAACTTCTCAAAACAAGACAAAAACTAGATTTAAAAAAGATGAAGAAAAATAATGAAAAAAGTAAATAAAATGTCATCTGAATAGCATTGTATAAGAAAAATATAATATTTACGTGTTCTATTCGGTTGTATGCGGTTTACGTTAAGAATACATTAAATTGACATTAACAGAAGATTTGTATTGGAAATTCTTTTAGTGCATTTAACCTTTCACCAATTTTCTGAAAGCTTATATTTAAGAGAGTTTTTTTTTTGCATTATTTTCGCATTGAACGTAGACTGAAATGATTATAGGTATTAGAAATGCAAAAACGAAAGAAAAAAAAAGAGAATGGTCATACCGATTTTTCAGCTACTTTGATTTTTTACAATTCTCTTTAATATTAAAAAGAACAAATTCTATAATTTGAAATTATTATACCAGAATATAGTAGAGAATTTACTTATTTGTCTACAAAAGTATCAAAAGATAATTACTTGTAGATGCAATGATGCCTGTAAGTATAATATTTAATGAGAATGTTCACGCAGAACTGTTGAGTAGATAAACTCTTATTGGCAGACAGCTGTCAATAACAGTTTAAATTGCTCAAAATACGGGCCAAAGGGTATATACATACATATGTATATGGTAGATATAACAATACATATTAAACAGCTCGTTTAATGAGAAAGAACGAAAAAACAAACAACAACAACCAGCCTTATTTGAAGGAGAAAATACAAAATTATTGTTTTAACCGTTTCATGTATTGTTTCCTTGGAGTTTAATTATTAAATTTAAACGAAAACGATATTTTAATTTCCTGTTTACTGTGCAGATTATTTTCATATTCTAAATGTAACTTTCATTTGGTATTACCGCTCACTAAATTACTTATGGAAACATCTTTAGTTTACTAGAATATTATGTGGTCATGGACAAAACTTTGAATACCCCCAACTTTTCTTTTAAGTCTCAAAAGCCAACGATTTTTTAAGAAAACTAAAGCAAATATTTTTCAAATTCATTTCTATAAATAAAACACATAAAAACAATAACGAGAGAGAAAAGTAAGAAATATTATAAAATAAAATAAAAAAGAAGTTAAAAATATCAGGAACAAAAGTGTACTGTAAAAATTAAATAACCAATAAGCGAATTTTTTTATTGCTCGAGGCTGTCAGATGTTCCTGATCTTTCGGAAGCGATTTCATCTAAATTTAAGGTATCTGTTCTTTGGCTTTTGCACACTTTTTAAATGATAAATCTGAATTTTTAATCAACCAAATTCTTTTGGCCTCCGCTATGAGATTTGTTTCCGTTTGTTTACTTCAACAACCAAATATCTAACGCTGCACGGTGCAAAAGTGAAAATACACCTAAGAACTACATGGTTTTTAAGTTGTACATTTAGATGCGTAAACCTCAAAAAAAGTTTTTTTATTTTTTTTTTAAATTTTTCACACAAAATTATTTCTTACTCAAATACTTTTAATCGTTTTTGAAAAAAAGGGGAGAGGTAGGCTTTTCAAACAATATATATAAACATATTGTTCAAACTTATACGAGTATGAGTTTTGATCGGTTCAACTTGGAAAAATGCTTTTTTCCTTATTTTTTCGTGTTTGATCACTCTTAATAGTGAAATTTAATTCAAAAATTATAAAATAAGTGCTGACGGTTTCTGGTAGACGGTTTGACACTTAATTTGGTAAGACATTCTGTTCCCATAAAACTAAAATGTGTAGAAACAACTTCCATTTATTGGGATAAAATATCACAATTCATAAATTTGTTGGGACAATATGTCCTAATGAAAATTTTCTTGTTATAAAATATTTAAAATAATATTCGCTTACTTACAGTTATTATGTAAAAATAGAAATAAACACACAAGCAAAAAAAAAAATCTGCACATTGCTGACTCACCTTTATATGTATTTCAACGTAGGTTTTTTAATTGAAAGCCAATTAAACATTCAAAAGGGTTCGAATATTGTTAAAGTTAAAAAAACGTTAACGTTACTTGGGAATATAATCCCAGTTGGCCCAAATTGGTTAAAATTTTAACTGATATTTTATTTTTTTTTAAATAATTAATGTGTTTAAACGGTATTTTACAAGCGTTTAATATGAAAAGGACACTATTATCGTTATCAATATTAGTTGTATGTACATTTCTGTCACTGTATTTTATTTCCTTTTTTTATTTCTTCTTCAATTTTTTATTTTCGTAATAATTATTTTTTTTTTGTTTTTTATTATTGATTCAAAACCTGTGTCAGTACTTTTTTGGGCACTACTTTTATCCGTGATTGTATATTAAATGAGAATTTTCTTTTTTGCATACAAACTAATTCTCATCAATATTATATTCAAGATATACAGTCTATACAATAAGGATACATCTGTTTAAATGTTTCAGTAATTGTATTATTTGTTCTTTTTTAAACGTGTTTTTTTTATTTCAAGGTATTTCGATAAATTTAAAAACGATGAGAAACTCTATTTCAAAATAGTTGAATTTATTTTATCTTCAAAATTTATAAAATGTATAAAAAGTTGAAAATGAAATGAAACTTTCTGGACAGACCCCACACGACTTAAAGCAAACCAATTTGACGAGTAGAAGTGGTATGGCCTAGTAATCGAGCAATCAGTACCAACAGTAAATGGATTCATGCTATTGTGAATCAATTTTTTTTTATACCTATGTATGTAGATAAGTATTTAATGCCCGTGTGGTATTTAGTATTTATCTTGTCAATCATATTTATTGTACTTTTTCTAATATTGTTTATCGTTACATACATATGAGTTCAGACAGAGTGGCTCTTATTCAAGGACATTAGCACGTGCCTGATTTTTAAATTGAAGACTTATAGAATTTTTAATTTTCTATTGTTTTCCTCTGATGATTCTTTAGTTGGTTTTGTTTTTTTTTATTAAAATAAAAAGAAAGTAACTGCATATTATTGTTTAAAAGCAAAGAACGTCTTACAAAACAAAAGAACAATAAAATAATCGAACTTCAACTGTAAAGATTGTATCGAATGCGTGTGTACGATAAATATTGTAGAATTCTTATTTTAATAGTTTTTCGTTTCCATTTTTATTGTTTGAATAAATCATTACAAAGTCAAATATAAATAATAAAAAAATTCTTCATACGTTTACTTTGTTATACACAGTAAGCAATAGTAAGGAAAGTAATATAAATGGGCTGAAATGAAAAACAACTTTTCAATGTCTGGGCATATGCCGAATCTTAGATATCCTACAATTAAGAATAACTCAATAACATAATCATACAAATGCGAATAATTCCATTTAATTTTTTATTTTTATAGTACAAAAGAAAATTCTAAAAGGTCTTCAATACTTTCATGAAGATACTGTTGAATCAGATATACCACTATCCTAATCGGATAACAGCACTTTATATAAAAGTCTCAGGAATATATGTAATCTCGCATAAAGGCATCATCAGCGGCCTTTTGCTTTCATTAAAACCAAAAGTAAAATATCGTTATTAATATGGTAGCAGACAACATATGTATACTTTCTTCGAGTCTGTTAGTTTTTAACTTTTGCATGCAAAAGATACATACCATATATACGTATTTATACGCATTTATAAATAATTTCATTTCTATTGGGTTTGTAAGGCTTGTGTAATAGTCATAAATCAATACTATTGCCTCTTGTTCCCTTGATTTCCGTTACTTTATTGTTATTTTTGATTGTATGCTTCCTTTTAGAAACAGCTACACATACATGCATACAATAACGCCATATCACAATCACATCTACAAATAATATTCCTTTATTTTTTCCTTTATTGTTTTCCAATATATTTTCTGATTACAAACATTTTTTAGTTGTTGTCCGTACAAAATGATTCAGTTTGTATGTTATTTTTTGCTTCCACCTAAACAAGCAAACTTACAGTATACCCTGTAGGAACATTGGTGTAAATTGTTTCCAAGTCACCACTGTTGTTACCTAATTTAATGACATTTCCACCAAATACAAAGTATAGAGTATTTGATAGGTTTTTCTTTTTTAATGCTTTCTTTCGTTCATAATGGAACCAATAAGCTATGCTCAATAGAGTGGCGGCGAATAATTTTAAATATCAATATGATTTATCAAGTTATACTGATATTGTCGACAAAGAGTAAAAATTAACGTTACAGAGACAAAAAATGAAAAAAGGATATCTTTTAGCATAGCAAATTTGAACCCAAGTAAGAAAACATAACTGAATACGCTTCATAAGACCATAGAAAAAACTTTAATCAATTAAAATTTATTTTTGTCAAAAATTATTAACAATTCACATTAAAGTGTGCGAACCTTTATTTAAGTTTTGTTTAAGTTTAAGGTTTACCTTCCATGAACAATGATGTCACTTATCGACTCCATCAAAAAAATGTTTAACACTCTTTCTAATGTGTTTTGCATTTGATGATGAACCTAAACCGAACTTGTTAGCACACTCTTCACATACTCCTTTATACGCATTAAATTGGATATATCCACTTCGTTTGCAAAAGTTCTATTCTCTATATTTTGACCTTAATCAGTTGCACGCGAATTTAATTTTCTTATTCATACTGGTTCAGCTGCATTTAATTCACTCTCTAAAATGCGCCATTCTCGTTATGGTGGAAGTTTGGATTGGTGTTTATATCGAGCATTAAGTAAGATTGATTCAATGCACCCACCGTATTTTCAAAACCTTGTACTCTTTGAATACCATTTCTTTGGGTAAAACAACTTTGAGGTGAGAATATATGAGTTTAGTTGCACAGGGTTAAATTAATTAAATTCTTAGATATTTGAATTGTTTGAGGAAATTCTTACCAAAAATTTTTTATCATACTCAATCTTTAAATGATATTTGTAAGACCTACTTTTTCCCAGAGAAGAGCTTCCCATTTCGAAGTTCATTCAGAATAGGAGAGGTCGAAATAAGAAAAAAATTCCCAGGGAATTATTTTCCGTACATGACATGATTTTAAGCATTCTATAAGTACAGTAATGTTTACGTTTACGATGCACTTACATTTCTACGGTCGACAATATGTTAATATGGTAATAGGACTATAGTGTAAGAAAAGAAAACTATTTGAATTTGAAAAAAAAAGAATAAAAGTTTTTTGTATTCTTTTTTTAGAGTTTCCAAGCTAAATTAATGTACACAAACTTTTTATGCCTAGTTTATATACATACGTATATATGTGTAACTGCTTGAATTTGATTTTATCATGTCGAATGACAAAAATTATAAAAATTTTCTAGCAAAGTTCCTTTATTCTAAAAAATAGTATCGCAAACTACAAATTAGCAAATTGTGCCAGTGAATCTTTGGATCTAATGTCAAAAGACATTGACTTTTACTAAGAATAATTCCTACAGGGTAGTTACAATAAAATATAATGTACAATTGTATGGTATGATATGCAATATGAGTCCGAAGAGAAATTTGTTCTTTACGTCTATGTGACGACGTTTCCATGTACAAACATGTTCATTAGTAAACACATTTATTGGCTTTTAATTCCTTTAACACTTCTTCCATCCTAAAATATACTCCTATAAATTATGTGCAGAGACAACGCCATAAATTATCTGAAATTCCACAAAAAAGAGAAAAAAAATGGTTTTAATTTCATAAAATACGAAAAACACTTTCATGATGGAAGTGAGTTAAATTTCTTATACATACTCGTATATTTATATACATATGTATGTATGTATATATATATATAATATTATTAAACGGTAATATTTTTAAATATTTGTAATACTTTTGTTATATTCGATACAATTGAAAATATTAATTTTAGCTCGTTCATTCGCATAAACTGAACATTAAACTCGGAGGTATTTTAACATGAACACAGGCCAACAAAATTAAAAATTAAAAAGAAAAATTAATAAATCGCACTAACCGAACAGAACGAAAATATGCATTGAATTCTAATCGGAATCTCTCTATTATCGTACGTTTTCAAGATATCTTGACCTCAAAGTGCAAAAAAAACACAGTCTGTCTGATGATAAAAGAATCGATGAAAATTATATGTGAAACAAATATTTATTAATTTTATTTATATTAAATGACTCTGCTACATAAATGGTGTTCAATGTAGTAAACATAACGAATGATCTCTTACTTTAACTTTTAAATTGTAAAAAAAAAAAAAAAAGTCCAACTGTGTAACATCAGTTGTTCATGGTGGCCAATTAACTCCTTTACGTTTGAATACAGCAAGACAAGGATCTTCCTTGTGGTCGCCACGTTGACCACAGTCAGAAACATTACCTTGTTTGCATGCCTTCCATCACCCCTACCAAATGACATCGCCACTTCACAAATCGTAACAAACAGTCACTCTTTGTCAATGAAACGACTTTTAAAAAATCACTCATTAATTTTTATTTGCCCCAATGTGACAATTCTACTTGTTTACGAATCCACTGAAGTGAAAGTGTCTTTCGTCACTGAGGATGATTATGTTGGTAAAGTCACCACTCACTTTTGTTTGTTCAACCAGCCATTCGATGTATTGACGACGTTTAAAATGCTCAGTAGACTTCATTGGAAGCTTATAAATTCAAGCCTTTATTTACAATTCTCATCAGTGACTTTTGTGATGTACAATTGTTGAACACGATGACGAGTCGAGATTGACGGCTCTTCTGCCACACTAACGCGAATGGGGATTTTACATTCCCTACAGACTTGGTTTGTTGAAATTTTTCCACAAATTTTGCGGATACATTTAGTAGATAACACGGACAAATAAATGGATTGAACAATCATTTTCTTAAAAGGTTTCAACAGTCTTAAACCACCAATGACTAATGTTTGCGCAGAACACTGTGATAATATTTAAGAAAAACGCAAATTTTAAGAGAATTTCGGTAGGAGCTCAAATAGTAAATGGTACTTTAAGAACTTCAGTACTTAATTTATAATTTTTAATTTTATTTTGCAATTAAAAATGGCCAAGCTTGAAAGAATAAACTCAAATTTATGTGATTAAAACTCATATCATATAAGTTTGAAAGTTTTCAAAAAATCTTGGATTTTCAAAATCGTTTCAATAAATATTTGAGTAATCAAAAGTTTTGTATAATAAGTTAAAAAAAGGAAAATAAAATAATAATAAAAACAATAAAGAAATTTGGAGGGTTCGTGAAATATAAAGAAAATATTTTTGAGCTCTATTCAACTAAATATACAACTTACACTATGTAGTTACCGTGTTACAAATACTTTTACGAACAGTGAAGATCAAAAATTCGCCAATGTATTTTCTTGTAATTTTCTGTATATGAGAAGTATAGTTTTACTCTTTATGTTTAAATAAACTTCATTTTGATTAATTCAGCACCTTTAATCAGATTGCGGCTATAATCACAACCAAGTGCATACTCAAACTGTAGGTCGTGTACCAGGTGTAAAACGAAATTCAACCTAGAAAATAGTTTCCCAATCATAGTACAAATCCTCACAAAATATTAAAATTATATCAACATCGTGGTTCTCTTTTGATATTTAAACTCATATTCGTATTCATAAAAAAAAAAATAAATCGAATTTAAAAAAATATTGGTATTGCGCAGGTCTCTTAAAATTCATTGCAAATCTCTTTCAATTTTTATAAACAAAGGCCTTTAAAATTAAAAATAAAAATTTAAATTCAGTTTTCAACAGAGAAAATGTTCATATTTTGCTTATCAACAAAAAAAAAAAGTGGCAAGGTATACAGTAGAGTATACGATTGAGTACGTGAAACTGTGCATACAAAACAGAATCGATGCAACAAAATCCGTTGAATAATATTTTAATATAAAATGTAAACCACATTTATGCAACTTGTACGAGATGTCGTAGAGAAATATAATTTTTTTTCTTCCATATTATTATGTTGATAAGCATACACCGTATTTAAATTGTGCTTCATCTAAAATTTGCTAGATACTGTAACGTTGTTAAAGTATAAAATTGTTTTAAAAATAAAATTCTTTTTTTTTTTTGTATTTAACAGATCATTTCCTTTCAATTGCTTTTCTGTTATTTTCTTCATGCTACATTTGCTGCTAATGACAAATAGTAAACAAGTATTGAAATTTCCTTTTTTTCATTCATTTTAACGTTTGTTTTGTTATTACATCGTTACAGTATTCACGCATTGTCAATTTTTATTCGGTTTTTCTTATAAATAAACACATGAGACATTAAAACTAGGCTTCATTTTACGAGATTCTACTTGAAAATTATTATCGTCAGATCGGTTGGTTCTCTTCGACGCTTAATAAAGGTATGAGTCGAACCATACCACAGGAGATGTCAACACCGCTGTTCGAGGCAATAAAACATTGTAAATTTTAATTTTTAAATTTGAATGATTTTAGACGATCTTGTCATAACTTAAAGCTTTAAATCGCAATATTTTATTAAAATTTCTGAATTAATTTTCTTTATTTCATTTTCATTCTATTGGGTGTAGACTCTAATGCCACATCAAAATGCTATCGTGATTATTTTAGTGTTGCTGACAATACTATTATTATTATTATCATTCTTGACGTCCCAAATACTGTAGTTTACATTGCATGAACATTTATTGATAATAACAACGATATTTTTCCACTTCAATAAGCAACAACAAACAATATACCCACTCACATGCATTGAAGGAATCGAAATTTCTTTTGAAATAAAACCGTTTCAACTAAAAATTGTTTGACCATTTAACGTCTCAAATGGAGACTAGCGTGTATTGGTATAACAGGGGTGGCAGTGCTTGAGACTCTGTTGAATTTAAGTCCGCTGAAGATCCGAACTTTGAAGTGTACGGTTAGGTTGTTGGAAAACAAGTCTAACATGAACTTCGTTAGGGGATTCCGGAAGAAATCGATTGGCTGACAGAACCAATAAACTCTATGAATTTGTGAAATACTTCGCGACTAGGTTTAGTATTAACTAAAATGAATGGAGTAATCTGAACGGAGCATACTGTTTTAAAAAGGGAGTACCTTGTGGTATACAGATGGGCCTAGGGTTTTTAGTGTCAGAAACAAATATTCCAAGCGAACCTCTATGCCATGGAATGTTCTCAAATTCAACTTGGATAGGAGGTACAAAGTACAGGACATAGTACTGTCTGATAGTCAGGCCGATCTACGAGCTCTTATGAGTTTAAAATGGCGATAGTAGAGAACTGTCTGGGGAATCTAAATTGGTCCCAGGTCATGTGAGAATTTTTGACAGTAAACAAGAAGATAAGTTTGTGAGGATGGGGAATTACACGCTGCTAATAGGGCCAGTATACTTCTGGGAGCAAAACGTATTGGAAGAAAAAAAGGGCAAAGTAAGTTTGAGGCAATCAAAATTTTTATTGCTCAATTGCAGTAAAATAAGTATCAGTCTATTTAGGCATAGCCTGAAGTTAGTAACCGGCAAAAACAAATTTTGCTCTGTTAACTCCAAATGTGGCGCTGCTAAAACTTATGGATTGCGTCTTAGATTTTCAAATTCGAATTTATATTATTTTTTTGATTTGAGGCCCCCTCATGTGGAATCTATGACGATGAGAATAAATTATCGGAACACATTCTTGGAACTTGTGGGTCATTTATGCATCCCATTAAGAAACAAGTCATTAATTGCTGACAAAAAGCTGCATCTTCAAATTTATTATGGCAATAAATTTAAAAGATATATTATAGGGATACCCTATATAGTAGGAGGGGAGTACAATAAATATTATGTTTGCAGTACTAAGGTATCTCTTCACAATAATAATAATTAATTTCATGTACTTTATGTTCGTTTGGTTAAGTTATTTTTTCTTCAAGTCAATTGTAGCTTACTTCAGTAATTTTTTTTGAGCACTACTTAGATATACAAATATTGCATATACATACATATATTGTATATCTTTTCTATAAATTAGTAGTTAAGGGAAAGTGAGAAATTTGAATATTGAATTAAAATGTGTTTTTGTTGTGTGTAAATTAACCATATTAGAAAAATATTATTAATTTAATATTAGAGTCGATATTACTGATTACATTATTAAATAAATTTATTTATTATAGTGAATTTATTTAATATTATTGAATAGAAAATTGAATAAAAGCCTGTCCTGCTAATCTGTCCATTTTACTTTACATACCAAGTGAATCAGTATGAAATGAGCGTTTTCTTTTTTTTTTGCGAAAATGAAACACTAATTTTTAATAGCCATTGCTTCCTACACATTTTTGCTATCTTTTAGATGATATTCTCTTTCATTGTAACAATCAAAGTGCCGCTTATTAATGCTTGTCCCACCGATAAAAACAAATACCCCACGGCATGTGAGGTAGCAACTCGCAATATCGGATTTGCTTTATGTGCAGATGCATTGTCATTTTGCAAAATTACCTTACTGTGCCTTGTAACGCATTCTGGTTGTTTTTCTATCAATGCTTTTTTCAAATATGATCATATGTTGTCGGTAGAGCTCGTGGTACACAACACATATCTGGGCTATTAGACACACAGTATTGTCTTCCTGCCGAATCGATGGCTCTCTGGATAAACCCAAAATTCCTTCCTTTTAGAAATCGGAAAATAAATCCATTTTTAATTGTGAGAAACAATTCGATTCAATGCTGATTTTAGGTTTTCCATCTATCTGTCATTCAATTCCTTGGCACACATTCTCCAGATGTTTTGTTATGCAATGCTTAATATTTCTGTCATTGCTTCTTGACTTTAACTGGCATCTTCATCCAATATTGTTGTCAAACTTTTTTGGTAGTCTTCCACGTTCTGTATTTCTCACATCAAAATCATTATCTCTGAACCGTCTAAACCATATGCTAAATGTTAAGTCTAATAGAACATGATCGTCGTACAAGCCTTCGATCCAATTCCTTAAATGAAAACAAAAAAATTAATACTTTTCGCAAATCCTCATTTTGTGATACAAAGTTCACCGTTCTTTATTATAATCACTGGCCAGGTTGCATATTATTTGCACTACACGAGCAACAACAAACAATTAAAGGAACAAAAAACCCTTAGTGGCTGAGGTGTGAAATTTAATTTAACGCTTTGTTACACTTATTTATCACGTTTAACTTTCCCTTTGCCTTTATTTTTTTCATTCGTTATTTTTGTTTCTTATTTTCTGTTTGGAAAAATTCATTTAAATTATGTTTTACACTCTTTTGGGGATTTCCTTAATTAAACAAAATGCAAAGGAATAAAAATAAACGAAACAGAAACCATAACAACAGAAACCATAACTAAATAAAGGGATATTATAATTGTTAAATGCATTTGTGCTACTTCTTGTTTTTTGTTGCACTGCACCAAATTGCTTTCCTTAATTATATAGCCACGCCAATTTTTGGATTATACGCTGAAGGAACATTCTATATCAACAACTTAATATATATTGTAACGAATAATAAATGAATTGTAATTATTTGGTATTTGAAAGGTGTTATCATAAATATTTGCATTTTTCAAAATATTTATCCCAAACTGTACGAGCATATTTATATTTCATTAAGCGTTAAAAATCTTTAAATTTAAATAAAAAAATGTGAGTGAGATATCATCGAAATTTTTTATTAGTTTGAAATACCTATTGATGTCTCTCTGCTTGCAGCGCATCCGAAAAGTCAAATTTTTCGTGACTCTTACACATAAATAGGCTGAATTTGACCGATGACTCACTCATTCGTATACACTTTCGACTTAAGAAAACTTCACAAGATAAAGTGTAACGGAGTCAAACTGCACAATATCAGTAGCCATTTTACAAAATATTCAATGTGGCATGATATGCCGACATGTAGCACTGACTTTTGAAACCGCATTGAATTGGTATTCAGTTCATCCAATTCAACTCAAAAGAAGTTGATACTCTTCAATCTATATTGCTAGCCCTTGATAGTGATGGCCTGATCAACTTGGCTGATGACGCCGAAAGCCAAAATTTACGCCAAACAGTGAATTTTTTCGGATGCATTAGTCACTTTTGTATCTTATGTGACAACCAGAAATGACCAACCAGACTCATCTCTGAAGCTGATTTTTCGATAAAAAATTAAGGAGCCTTATTGCTCTAGTGTCCATATATGGTGATTTGGAAAAAGAAACTGATGTAGTTTAACAAGATCAACCTTTTAGATAGCCTGCTATACAAAATTATTTATAATTATTTAGAATTACAATTAAGATCACACGTTATTTTATAAATTTTTCTTGAATCCCATTATTTAAATATAATCAGTTCACCTTTTGGACAATAAAATGCTTAAGAAGCTGTCATATACGTAAACAACGCGTTGAATACGAATATAAAATGTTTACGGTAGTACATGTAAATAATATGTACGCATGTAACGAACTGTAATTTTTTATTTTCAACATTTATTTAAAGAGAAGCGTATTTATTATGACAGCTAATGGAATAAGATTAGCAAAAAAAAAAGAGTCTTTAAGATTTAATACATTTTAATACATATTTTAGTATGTAATGTGAAAATGGCCGTTTAAACATTCATGGTCGATTTACCATATCTAATGATAAATATTAAAACACAATACACATAAAAATATTACAAATGTTAACATTATTGGTTGCATAATCAATGAGTTTGAACACATTTGTGGCAGTAATCTATGTATGTATGTATATAATGGTAAAACACATGCCTAATCGAATGAAAAAATGATTCCCTGTAATAAATATGTACAAACATACCTACATACATTGAATAGAATAGAATTCATTCTTAAGTTTTAGGCTGTTCAAATAATGTTAATGATTTAGTTACAGTAACATGAGAGAGACTTCTTTGCTATTTTTATTCTTTATATGACGTATTAACAGTTTTCTTTTAAACATAATTCAAGTATTAATTATAATATATTTTTAAAGTACGTTTACAATATTTGAACATTTTCATTGTTGTTTAATGTTTTGTGTGAAGTATACTGTATTATCTACAGCTGTGTTCAAAATAATAGAAGTGCTATCATATAATATTTTCAAAGATCAAAATTTTTATTGTACTAATTTGCAAAAATGTAAGAAATAAAATACAAAAGAAAATCCCATAATAACTTAAATATTTACGATGAAATTGATTCATTTCTGTGTTTGCCCTTGATTTCAGTTTGATATAAAAATAGGAGTATGACGTTTTTTTTTTTTTTTTTTTTTTGAAATAATAACTGCATATAATAAAAAAAAGTGAAAAGTAAGTATGGAAACAATGAAATTAAAACGTTTTCTACAGTGATTCACATACATTTTTGTAACAGTGAGACTAGGAAAGCACTGCTCTGAAGAAAAGAGAGAACTTATTAAAAATCTTCGAAAACAAGGCTAATCTTATAAAGAAATTAAGGAAACCTTAAGTTACTCCGATCAAATGATCGCAAATGCTTTAAAATATGAAAAAAGCCTGAAACGCATGTCAATGACCACCGAATTGTGCGATATTGCAAAATATTTTCTTCAGCGTCTTGAAAAAAAAAATCAAAACGATCTGAATCTTGCCGTAAGTGGTCCTACTATTCGCAGACGACTGATGTAAAGCAATTTGTTCGCAAGAAGTCCACGAAAAGTGCCATTGCAGCACGCTTAAAGTTTTCCCAAGAACATATCAATTGGCCGAAAAAATGGCGAAACATACTGTGGACCGATGAAGGCAATATTGTTTTATTTAGTGGCACTGGGTCTAGACAATATGTTAGACATCCACTCAACACCGAATATAAGGCCTAGTATACACAAAAGACAGTTTTATTAATTTTAAACTTTGCTTTTAAATGAAGGGCACTCATCATTTTGAACACAACTGTACATTTTGAATGCAAGGAAAAGCTTTACTTGCTTTTAAAGGGACCTCTATACGATAGTTGTTTAAGTACGGTTAGAGAGAAAATATTGCAGCATTCCACCCGTATTTCAAAAATGAGAGCAGTAATCATAAGACAGATCTTGTTATGGCACAATATAAAAGAGCCGGCTTTAAATAAAATACAAAATTTTTAAGAGCACTTCTAGTGAGTGCATTAATCTAATAATTTATTAACTTTAGAGCACTTCTAGTGCATTAATCTCATAATTTATTAAATTTAGCCTGAGCGCTTTAATATAATTTTGTAGATTCGCGTGCAGCTTGATAACTGTCAGCTTCTGTAGCATATATGATATATTAATAGATACCGTTATAATTAATAACAAGATGTTCTCTTTTACATATTTCAAGAAGAAAATAATGGGAAGTATCCCAGTACTAATATTTGACCAATATTTAATATTATAATGATTTATGAAATTAGTTTCATTTAAATAAACAATAGATTCGAAGAAATTAATCGATTCAATTAATAAATACGTAAAATATTTTCATTATCAAGTGGATGTCGATGGCAACAGACGTTTTTGCACTCACACGGATAGTAAAATACCAAAAGAAAGTGTAATAAAAACAGGTATTTCCCTGTATACGAATTTCCTTGCATAAAAATATTTCCCTGGTCTAAATGAATGTGAAGATTTTTGGAATATTTTCGAAAACGCAGAGAACTGTGTGACTACTGCCCAAGTTTCATACGAATTTTGTCTCAACATCTTACGCTCTCAATACTTATTGAATTGAATCTCTTATCAGAATTTCTGCTGATAATTAATTACTTAAGGCATACTCAATAGGAAAATTAATAGACACCCGAGTGAATTAAATAATTTGTACATTCAGCCAATATAAACATGTCTCGGGAATTGAAATGGGAGAGATAAAATTATGCTCTGTTTGAACACATTCCAAATTGAGCTGGTTACCTTTCACCGAAAATATAGGGTGGGGAATTCTAAAGTTTAAATTTAAAAATATAATAAACAAAAAACGTTTTGAAATTTTGCCAAATTTGAAATGGAATATTATTTCATTCATATGGCTGCATAGGCTGGCCTAAGAGTACATCATTCTATCGAATCAGTTTTTTTAACTATTTCGATTGTATGAGGTCGTATCTCGTCAATTGTATCTGGTTACTCGGCATAACACTTTTCTTTAACGGCGCCCCACACAAAATAGTCCAACAGCGTCAGATAGCAGCCCCTTGGCGGCCAATTGACATTGCCAATTCGGTTAATTGAACGGCCATCAAATGTTTGATGCAATAAATCGATTTTGACATGAGATGTGTAGCAAATTGCACCATCCTGTTGAAACTAAACAACCTTCACGTCAATACTATGAAGAGCGGGTACAAAACAATCGGTTATCATGATGCGATATGTGTTCCCATTTTCAAAGTACTATGGGCCAATGATTTGCCCTCTAAATAGGTGTATTGGTTGCTTGACATAAAAATAAAGTGAAATGGGATCTGTTAGATTCTGTAATTCTTTTACGAGGATTTTTGAAATAAATCGTATAATACAATTGTTACATAATAAAATAATAAAATGCCATCTCTTATTACTGCATAAATGTATTTGGTTGGGATCGATTTGTAAATCACAATTTAGTTCGTAATTGATGCAGCCACCGATTTCATCTCAGAAAATATTTAATTGCAGGCTGTGTTATTGGGAATGGTAAATTAAGAATACATGATAGTATCTTTGAATTCATCAGGTCGTTCGACATTAATATACTTCTCTAACCACTATTAGTTCGTACATCACGTATTTTTGTTTGATATACCAATATACAAAGTACCATATTTTGAATAGTGGCGGCCTAAAAACAATGAAATTTTGCTTCACTTTGTATTTTCAATACATTTATAAAGTATGTCAAACTTATTTTATACAGAATTAAAGATCATAAACTGTATATAAATGTAACTAACTTTTAAGGCATTGTCATTATTATTTTCCAAAATATGCAACTTTGTATATTGGTATACCTATCAAACAAAACTGCGTATTTGTACATCAAAAATAGTGGCTAGGGTAGTAATAAAAGTGTACTTTGTTGCATAAAGGGTTTTTACTAAAAGGTTTTGGTAAGAGAAAATATCCGTCTTCTAATTTAGTCATATAACCGTCGCCGTAGACTAGTTTCTCAAAAAATCTGTCGTTTGGTGTCGACTATAAACTGTAGGTCCTGCCACTTATGGAGAAAATTAACACACACTGACTGAAAGGTGGTAATGACAATTACGTATGAATGCATGTGTGTATATAACCGTCGAACGATAGACTAAAGCCTTATAGTAGATAAAATATCTGATTGATTACTTTTTATTTCGAGAGAGGTCATTTGTGATTGTATTTATCTTTGATAGTCAGTTTTATTACAAGTGGTTCCTCTTACAGATAAAATATTCATCTTATATGCAACAATAAATCTTATGAAATTATGAACTACAAATCAAAAAGATTATAGAATGCTGTCTATTAATTTTAAATGGTTCGAACTGGACATCTATCAGGTATATAACTTTTGAATATGGTTCGATTTATCCTAGTATCTGCAAGTGTCGCGTGCAAAAAGTATAAAAAAAAACAAATTATTAATGCCTGGTCCGCATTAGAAAAAAATTCAGCTAACGTAGTGGCTTGCTAGTGGCAATTACTTACCCTTCCTTATTCTGTGTTTTGATTACGTTTTACGTTCCCGCATTCAGTTACGCTCGGATTGAAAAAAGATTTATTCTGACAAAAAAAGTGACTCACAAGAAAAAGAAGCAGAGCAGAGTATGTTTAAATTAGGTTCTTTGCTGTGAAACGCATGAAATAGAAACGGTAAAAATGAACAATTTCATAAAAGTTAGTAAAGTTTAGTGCACAAAAAAGTAATAAATAAACAAATAAAAACTAATGATTGTGTGAACAATAATTAAATAAAGCATCAGCTATGAAGATAAAGAAAAAAGCGCCGGAACATACATACATATGTACGTGAACAAGAGAAATTTGTGATCAAAATATTAGTGTGAAGAATCCTGCCGCGCGGGATGTGTTATTTTAATTTTTTTACATTGTTGCGGCTCAAAAATAAAATTTATTTGTTTTAACGCATGAATCCGAACCGGAAATTTCTCAAGTGGAGGGTAAAGATGAAATTTGTGAATCAGATACCGCTAGTGTAGCACGTATTATTCGCAATAACATACTTAGCTCTGGTTAGTGTTAAGGAAATATCGTTACAATAAAAACAAACGCTTTTTATTAATAATTTATTCATGTTTTGTTTTTGTTCATATGTACATATGTATGTATAATGATCCTAATATTTGTTATAAAATATAAATCAAATCCAGTCTAGTTTAGATAAAAAGAAAAATTAAAAAAACTTACTACTTATACTTCAAATGTTTTGAGCCAAGATTATGACTCACTACAGTGAATCTAATACAATTGACGGGTGCTCCATTTCTAACATTTGTAGCTTGATTTTATCGCTAACAGCTGACGAGTTGGTGTTTTCGAAATGTAATAAATTATACATATAATGCTTACAAAATAAAATTGTTGTATTTTATACTTAATTTTTTTTTAATTTTACCCTTTCTTTAAAAAAAAAACTATACAAGAATTGAAAAAATTTCCGTTAGCATATACACAACTTAGAAGAACTTAGCTACGATCGTAACGCACAACACATACAATCGAAGAAACAAATGGAAATGAAACGAAACGGAACACAGAATACCAAATTTGCCAAGCGGCAAGGATGCGAATCGAAACACAGAATAAGGGTGACTAGCTTTGCAAAGAGATGGAGTGAATATGTCCACTGAAGTCCAATATGTTGCGAGTCAAAGCATTTGGGTGAATCGTTTTCAAGCATTTTGTTTAACCTTTTTAATCTCCATTTTGACCAATGCATAGTGCATCTGTAATAATATGCAATATTATGTTTTTGACATCTTTGAATTTTATTTATGTGAATAGCTGCAGCAATGCCCCATAAATTAATTATATAACAACATATTGTTTATAGGAGAGGCCTGTGCAATAGAATTATTTGTAATCCAACTTCAGACATGAGTTTCTATCGATTAGCCATAGAGATTCTATGTGATATATGTCGATGTTTGGCTTATATGTGACGTGAATGATAAAAAGTAACAAAAGTAGTTTAGCTTTCGCAAATATTATAAAATTGTAAAATAATTATCGACTATTTGTTTCCAGTATTGTATTATTTCCACTGAAGAGAACTTTTTAAAGTTCTTTTTTATCGACCACAATTGAATATTTTAAGCGAAAGCTGAAAAGTCAAAATCAATCAGCATTACCAAAGATGACAGTATTGGTGATGACAACAGTCTACAACTAAGTTTTCTGCTCGATTTAGTCAATTAGTTGCATGGTTGATGTGACCAACAAAAATGTTCCGCTTTAATGATCGTAATGTTTAACTGTACACCGGCCGCTAAAGACTATTTTTACAATATTTTAGATTTGATTTAAAATAAAACGATTTTAAAAGTTCAATTTGTGCTTAAAATTGTTAGAAATGAAAAATTTTTTTTTACCTTTTTATTTATTGTTTAATAAAAAACTCAATAAATTGTCATAAAATGATTTAAATTTCCAAAATTTATTTTTATTCAGAGGCTTACATTACCTATAAGTCGGCTCTGAAGGACAGATTCTTTTGAGAAACTTTCCTTGTCCATTTTTATCTATTCTCAGAGTTTTCTCTTCAGAAATCTGCTTAGAGGAAATCGCCGTAGAAATATTTTTCATAATTGGTTTTTTATCGAGATGTCCTGACGTCTAATGAGCCAACACACTATCTTCTAGACTACGGCGACTTCATCAAAGATTTAATAAGGTATCTTTGGGCATTTGCTTATTAACTTTTATGTGAAAAATACCTCATAGGTTATGTATTACTTCTTGGATATTGTACATAAAACATTCATCCACAATCCTGCATGGGCGATTTCCTTCAATATAGTGAAGCAGTTGAAAATGTTTTTGAATGCCAATTTAAAATTTCAATTTTTTTTTAATTCTAAAGTAATGGAAACTTAAGATGACAAACATAAGATTTAAGGAACTCAAAGTGACTATTGCATTTCAATCCAACACTAAACTACCTCCATACTCCACCGTTGCTTTTAAGTTAGTTAAATGCAACGCAGTATCTTCGCTACGCCACACAAATTGTCTACGATCTGAAGCAAAATTGTTAACCTATTTACAGCCAATCAAAAAGTACAAATTAAATTTTTTAAAATTTCAGTGTAGATTTATTTTTAACAACACAAAAAAACAGAAACATAGCAAAAAAAGTTTAAAAAAATCAAAATGAGGACATTAGAAGGGTGTACCCAAATTGGTACAATGGCCACTTAAGAGTGATATTATGCAAAACAAGTTTTGTCAACACAGAGTGTTTTTTTGCAACTCCAGCGGATTTTACTGTGGCTTATTAAGCTTTTCTGGAACATGATCAGCGCCGTCTAGATGTAGCAGAATGTCTTTTGGATGACTGTTTTAGATAAAACCTAGCTATAGATCGAGGAAATTGTAATTGATTCAAACCATTTTATTTACAACATTCATGTAGGCGCCACGCACTTGATATAACCATATCAACCATGTACAAAGATTGGTCCATTTCATCAACTCCGCCCATGCTTTTGTTGTAAGTTTGGAACAAGTGAGGTATTTGCATATCAACTTTTTGTTTTTTTTTTTCAGAAGACCATCTTTTAGCTTTTCCTACTTTTGTACTGTAATTATCGTAATTGGTCGCCATTGTGCAAATACTGTTATCCTTCCAGTGGACCAGTAATAATTCGTTATTTTTTGTCAAATTTATAATTGAAGTCGGCTCTTAATTTTTTCATTATCTATTTTGAATTTGGCAGAGCACATTTTTTAGTGCGGTTTTCTCGGATTGTTCCTGTGGCACGGTGTTTTAAATTACGCAAATCATAGAGTAACTCAAAATTTTTGGAGAAATTATCAAAAAAGATTTCGTGGTTGGCAGGATTCATGGTCAATTTTTGTAACAGCATTTTCACTATCTTAGTACCCAATGGCTCAGAAGCGGGTGTAGTTGATTTACCACAATAAATATCAAAGCAGTAACAAGATCCAGAGGAACTTGTTGCTACCCAGTTTTTATAACCAAACAGAATAGGTTTGCCTCGACTATACTGTTTTGCTGAATGGCTTCCGTTATATTTCACCATGGATTCGTCGATAGAAATATGTATGTTCGTGGCAAACACCGTACTTTAAACATTTTTTCACTAGTTTTTGCAGCATCGTTATTGTCTACAAGGTGTGTAGATTCCTTTTTATTTCTTTAGTTTATAATTTGTTTAAGTATACTTGTGGCCATTGTACCCAAATTGGCACAGCATAATTATATGACTTCTAAGATCTTTTACATTTGCTGTATGAATCTCAAATAACGACTACAAGTTCTATTTACAAAATATAACTTTGGTTACCATGGACCTACCTCTACATGTGTATTGTTGATGAAGTTTAATAGATTAATAATAGATTATTCCAACAATAACAATAAATGTAATGAAATTGCTTGATTTAATATTTATTCCGAGCACTTTCCACTACTCAATAATGCAAAAATAAATAAACCAGAGTAAACAGTTATAAAGCCTTAATAATTAAGTGTTCCCAAATTGGTACAGCGACCGTAAATCGGTTAAATATCCTCTTGTCTGTAAATATAACTATTTATCAGAAATCATTTGTCCTATTAATATATTTTGTGACATTCTTACGTGGAAAACATGACTTTCATAATTAAAAAATTCCACAAAGTTTATGAATTTTTTTTAAATCAAATTATCATTTTTTTCTTAACCTCTTTTCGGGGAAATTAATAACGGACTCATAGTCTTGTGTTACCTTTCTATCACACATCGAACTAATTATGTTGGTCTAGTATTTCCACGAATTTAAGGAAAACTTTTGTCATATTATGCAGTTTAACAATCATTCCTTTAACTTTTAAATACGAATCATTATTTTGAATTTTTTTTTGTTATTTGCGCTTACGTTGTTGTTAATGTGTATGTTCCATCAAACCGAATAATATTTTTAGATGTTTCGAAAACAATAGAAATTCCAAATTCTTTATATTAGAAAGTGGTACTGCAGTTTTCCCTATTTAATTTGTATGTGCATATGCATGTTTGAGCTTATTTCTTAAGATTTTTTGTTTTTTAATTGTTTCTGAAGTACGAAAAATTCAAATTATTTGAAAAAATTTTCTTCATTTCATAACTAATAATTTTCCTCAATCTTCAATTACATGCGGTACGGGCAATCGTTTGAGTTAGGGTAGTTACTAAAAGTGATGGTCACGTTATGTGTTAAAGCATTGTTGCCGTTCAGGAATAATTTTATTTTTCAATGCAATATTAAATGATTTCAAATGAAATATAAGGATTCATCTCCCGTCATTTTATGTTTCTCTTTTTTTTTGTAAAATTTAAATCAATAATCGCCATTGTAATGAACCCCAACCACAATGTGTATACGAATACATATGCGAGATTTTTCTTATTTTTATTTGAATAAAGAAGAACTGATTTATGTAGTAATGATTGTTGTTATTTTGATTAGAACCATACTTGAAATTGTTTAAAAAACCCAACGAAGCAGTAAACCCATAGAATCAGTGAGGCATTCAAGAGTAAAGTTGCCTCTCTTACATTCATTTATTTATTCATTTTGCCCTTCATTGCTGTCTGTCTGTCTATTATTTACTGCACCATCGTTATGAACTTGTTCTTATTCTTAACAACTTGTGCCATTACTGCGGTTGACTTTAGTATTCAGAGATGAAAATGGAGTCAGAATAAGTGAAAAAGTAACAGTCATAGTCGACTTGTACATGTGAAATAATACGTGTGTTCAGATTTACAGACAGTAGTTTAAGGGGCACCGTTTACGTATGATACTACAAAATCTAAGCGAATTGCAGGCTGATCCATGAATATTTTTTTTAGTTTTAAAATGCTACAAAATGTATATTCAACATTTTTATATATGGAATGAGATTTACATATTTCAGCATGGTAGGGTATATGGAATTTCATTCTGTTTACTTTGATTTCTAGATCTTTATTTATTGTATTATATTATTGACATACAAAACTTTTGTGGTTATGTCATGTGGCATATGCGGTTACTCGCTACAGAAATGATGATTGCATTCAATATTCAATAAAGTTTCCAATTTGCTTTTAAACAAATTTTTACTCCTCAAGTTCTCATCTTTGGAAACTAAATTCGGAATATCACATTACATTGCACTGTTTTATTATTATTATTATTTGTTTAGTTTTGTAATTGTAAAGGGTGGGTCATTTAAAGGGTTAAATTTAAAAATGCAATAAAACAAAAACGGTTTTTTTTGTTATGAATGACAATTGTTCTGGTTAGAAATGGAATATTATTTCATTCATATGGTTACCGCGGCTGGCCACACAGTACTTCATTCAAGCGGACTAAAATTCTTGCACTTTTTTCAGAGTATGGAATCGTATTTGGGCATAGGATTAGGAATGTTAACCTTCAAATGCTCAATTGTGTTCAGTTTGTCGTCGTAACATTTTTTTTTTGTCAAATTGGCTAATTAAACGGCCATTAAACGTTTGACGCAATAAATCAAATGTACTATGAGATATGTGGCAAGTTGTATCATCCTGTCGAAACCAAGCACATTTCACATCAATCCCATGTAAAAGCGGATACAAAAAAATCGGTTATCATAGTGCGATAGGTGTTTTCCATTGACCGTAATGGTTGCGTAGTCCTCATTTTCAAAGAAATATGTTGCAATGACGCCTCCCCTTTCGCAAACCGCACCAAACAGTCACTTGAAATAGGTGCACTGGTTTCTGAATGAAAACGTGTAGTTTCCCGTTTACCCATCTAACTTAGCGAAAACGCAGCGGATTATCAGGAATCTTCAACCTTTTAACCAATTGAACTTTGTAAGGCGTCATACTTAGATCTTGTCGCAAATGTCAACGTAAATTGGTGCGTAAAATGTTTAACTCTTGAAGACAATGATGAGTTGATTATTGAGAGATTCTCTCGTACAGATGGTTCAAATTTAAACCGCATTTCTATTCTTTCATTACTTACTTCTGCTGCTGTTAATACTGCCAGACAGTTATAACCGATTTAGTATAACATAGGTTACAAACCTCAAATAACCTGCAGTACATTTACAATACATTTTTTAAATATAATGAAAATATTGTTTTTATTTTGTCCTTTTTAAATATTCTTTTGAATTTCCACATTCTTTGACAAAAAAAAAAAAGCGTTAATAATGATTTCATAAAAGCTTTCAAGATCATTTTCCAGCCCTTGGAATTACTATTTAAAATGATTTAAGAATTTTGAATATTATTTTGGATTACAACATTATCGTTTAATTTAGATTAAGTTTGAAAACGTTCAGCAGTTTTATCAATTAATACCATTAGGTGACATGAAAGTATTCACTATGAAGCTTGAAGTAGAAATAAATCCATTCAAATCCTAATTGACTCGTTCTTTATTATTATAAATTTTCTTTATTAGTATTTTCTTTATTTTTTTGGTTTTGTTTTTCTTTTGTATTTTAATTAACATTTTGCCTTTTTATCTTCTTCTTGTAGATATAACTGCAGCAACGATAAAAACAAGTGTTAACGTGTTGAATGTTATTGCATAAAGCAATGATATTATGCTTGTTAAGCAAATGCTGATATATAAAGAAGCGTTACTAACACAACCGTTAACAACAACAGTAAAAATAGTATCTATAAACTTGAACAATAGAAGAAAGAAACAAGGCCAAGCCAGGTCATTAATAAATATTGTGGCAAGTAAACGAAACGAATTCCCAGTACACTGCTGTACTGCAGCCATCAAAATCATTATTGAAGAGTGCAACGACATTGTCACACGACATTGTAGAACTATTTAGCATTCAACAGGAATTAATGGTTTGGGTGGCAACAACCTACACCCCAAAATTCACACATAAAAATATACGCTTTCAATTGGATTCGACTTTACCATCGTCAATGAATGTTAAATCAATAAATCAGAATTAAAGAAGAAACTTATGTCGCCCTGAACAAGCTCAATTTGTATTAACAAGCGTTACGCCATAACATCGTCATCAAATAGAACAAATCAATTACGTCGTCTCATACTTTCTTAAGAATTTCACAATGTGTGCCTCAGAAGTACGAATACTGTCTTCAATCATTCCCAATAAAATGAAATTATGTTACTCGCATGATAAATTGTCAAAATTTATTCTGGCAATAAGTTTTATGCTGCTAATCAATATTCAAGCGATAGTGGGAAACTCTGATTGGATGCAGAACTGCGGCGTATGCCATTGTCATTGGAATTCCGGAAAGAAAACTGTCGACTGTAAAGGCCGAAAAATTACGACAATACCTACAGATTTGAGCAATGAATTACAAGTAATCGATCTATCGAACAACATGATACCCGAACTAAGGAGAGAGGAATTTATGGAAGCAAGTCTTCAGAATTTACACAAAATCTTCTTGAGAAACTGTACAATACAGGAAATCAACCGAGATGCCCTCAAAGGTTTAGATATTCTTATTGAACTGGATTTGTCACATAATTTCATAAGAGAATTGCATGTTGGCACATTTACTCGTCTAGGCAAACTACGTAATTTGGTAATGAATAACAATCAAATCGAGGTGCTCGAAAATCACCTGTTTGCAGATTTACCTTTTCTTTCAAGAGTAGAATTTAAAAACAATAATTTAAAACGCATTGATGTTCATGCCTTTGGTCAGTTGCCAGTTTTGTCGGCCGTATATCTGGAATCGAACAATCTTACAGTTTTAAGGAGAGAAACTTTTGAACGTACTCCCAAGCTTGTTCATTTATCGCTGGCATCAAATCCCTGGAATTGTACCTGTGAATTGCAGGAGTTTCGAGACTTTGCAATTGTTCATCGGCTCTATACACCACCCACAGATTGTAATGAGCCTAAGCAGCTGAAAGGAAAATTGTGGAATGAAATACCTTCAGAAAATTTTGCTTGTTCGCCTAGAATATTGGGTTCCGTTAGGTCTTATGTAGAGGCCCAATCAGACAATATAACTTTGCCATGTCGTATTGAGGGCTCACCGCGACCTAATGTCACTTGGTTGTATAACAAGAGGCCAATAAACCACAACGATTCACGTTTTCGCATCGTTAATTCAGTTGAACAACATCGTTTGGAAAGCGCCAATATGCTCAACTCTGAACTGCACATTTTCGGGGTACGTTCCACTGATAAGGGTTCCTATACCTGTATAGCGGACAATCGCGGTGGAAAAGCTGAAGCGGAGTTTCTTCTACTCATTAATGGCGATAACTATAGTGCTTTAGATGGCACTGGAGGTGCCACACCTTTCGGTGTCATTGGTACCACCACCTCAGATAGGGAGACAAATATTTTGCTTATCATATGCCTTATTGTTACCACCCTTATGCTTTTGCTTGTTGTTGTTATTCTTGTAATATGCTGGTATTGTCGCCGCATTAAAACGTATCAGAAGGATAGTACAATGATGAGTGAAAACGGTTTAATCTCCTCAAAATTGGACAAGACTCATAATGGCTCAATGTTGGAAGGTTCTGTCATCATGGAAATGCAAAAAAGCCTGTTGACAGAAGTTAATCCCGTTGAAAAGCCTCCACGTCGTACCGAGCTGGAGAACATTGATGGTGTTGGCAGTAACGGTGATGATGGGCACGAGATTAAGAAGACTTTGTTGGATGAAACACAATTCGGTAAGAATGAATATTTTCTTTCCTTTAAGTCTACACATACATAGGTACTGTGACTCACTGATAAACTGACTACTAAATGGAAATGTAATCCCAACCAATAAAAGCAAAAAATGTGCAAAATCATGCCAACATGAGCCAACAATACCAGGAATATTTTCATATTTGTCGCCTCTTTACAATGTTGCCATTCTCAGAGTTTCAACAATTCTTCACGGAAAAATTCAATTTTATTTTAAATGAAAAACAAAAAGCAATTTCCAAAAATAAAGAAAGTGGAGAAAGAAGACAAAGAGGACTAAAGACAAACAAATTTCCTTTTATATTATAATGCTTAACAAAGGTTTCGTAGTTAAATTTTGTTAAATATTGTGTTTTATCTTACGACAAATGAAAGTGATATTTAAAAATGGAATTTGTATTAATTCCTGAACAGAAGTCTAGATATTACACAGAAGATTAACTATACATATGTACATATATGACAAAAATATGTGTTGAAAATATAACAAAGATATGTAGTCGCCGTAGTCTAGTAGGTAGTGTGTTGGCTTATTAGAGGTAAAGCCTCGGTTCAAACCCCAAGTCAGACATCAAAACGAAAATATGAAAAAAAATATTTCTTCGACGACTACTTCTCAGCAGATTTGTGTCAAAAACTCTGAGAGTAAATAAAATTGCCATGAAAAATTTCTCAAAAAAATCTGTCGTTCGGAGTCGACTTTAACTCACGTATAAAATTAATGCACACAACTTGAATAGTGTGAGAAACTATGTCCATAATCCTGACTGAAGGACCAATTATGTACGTATGCATGGGTGGGAAATTTAAAAGTTTAAATTTAAAAATGCAATAAAACAAAAACAAAAATAGTTTACAATTTTGCCAAATTAACTTTTTGTTGTGAAGTACAATTTTTTCGGTTAGAAATGGAATATTATTTCATTCAATGGCTGCCGCGGCTGGCCTCACATATGCCTTATTCATTCCGACCAATTTTCGTGCACTTTTTAGAGTGTATAGAGTCGTATCTCAGCAATGGAATCATGAATGGTGGCCTTCAAATACTCAATTGTCGCTGGTTTGTTGTCATAACAGTTTTCTTTAACTGCGCCCTACAGGTAATAGTCCAACGATGTCAAATCGAGGCTTGTTGGTGGCCAATTGACATCGCCATTTCCGTTAATTAAACGGCCATCAAACGTTTGACGCAATAAATCGATTGCAGCATGAGATGTGTGGCAAGTTTCACAATCACCATCAATACCATGAAGAGCGTGTACAAAAAAAAATCAGTTAAAAACCAGTGCGATAGGTGGCTCCATTCATGGTAATCATTGTAACGTCCTGATCTTAATGGTGCCGCCGCACCACAAGACATACCAATCAGCCACTCTTAGTGGGTGCATTGTTTTCTATAAAACCATGTGTTTGAACTTTGTAATGCTACATACCGAGATCTTTTTGCAAAATTAGACGGAAACTAGGACGTGAAATTTTGAATTCTTGAGAACTGTGACAAGTTGAAATTGTAGGATTCTGACGCACACTCTCAGCCACAGCGTTGAGATTTTCAGGTGTAAACACTGTACGAGCACGTTCACATATTGGCGCATTAACAATGAAACCAGTTTCACGAACTTTAGCAATAAATTTCCTGGCACTGTTGGTCCTTCTCTGCTATCAAATTTTGTACGACATTTTCGTGCAATTTCCGACCATCCAATACCGATAAATCTCAACGTTGCATAAGCGTAAATAGATTCATTACGTTCAACAGAGATATTGACAGATTTGAAATAACCGATGCTTCAAATTTAAATTGATAGATGTTCCACCAGTTAATTTATAATACATATGACCAATATGAAATTTGTTTGTACTGTAAGTATGTATATAAAAACAACATTAAAAATGTTTGAAAAAATTAATGAAGGGAAAAAAGCATAAAAAATATAAAAAAATATTAAAAGCCCTCAGAGGAATACAAATTAGTACGTGTTCCAAAGATTCAATAAAATCTTTCTCTTAAACGACGAGTGTTTTCCGACCGAACTGATATTTCGTGTGAAGAACCTGTAATTTAAATCTGTTCCCACTGTTCGGTCCATGTCCACCTCATCGCCAGTTGAAGTGATGGTTTTTCACTCTTTTTTACCTAAATTTGGTAAAAATAAAGAGATTTGCCATATTTAATTTACAAAGCCAAAGTTAAGTTTTATATTAAGGATCTGCAATTAAAATGGCTGAAATTAGTTGGTGATGTTATCTCACATTACAGTTGTAAAATTTTTTTGTTGCATACGGAGTCCTTGCTAATGTCAGAAAAATTTTATTAAAATTCAAAATCGTTGGTTTTTGTTAATAATTATAATTAATGTGATAAAATGTTTAATTAAAATTATTTTTCCAATTTTATTTTCTTCATTTCCAATTATTTAAAATATAAATATTTGGCAAATATTAAAACAATAAACAATAAACAATAAATTATTCTTTATTTCGGTTTTTATTTTTGTTTACAATTAAAAATAATTTTTTTTTAGGCAATCACCACCCGCGAGATGATGAAACCCATTCTGTGGCCATGTCAGATGCTGCAACACCCCGTACGCGACATACATACATTGATGATACGTACGGTACAAGTTTACCACCTGATTTATTGGCATTTCCGGCTCGTGTACCTCCAATGTCACCTTCTATGCAATCGTCTCAATCAAATATTCCCGACCAGGTTATTTATGGCATACGTTCTCCTCCGCTTACTAGCCCAGTGTATGCTCATATGACACCGCATGGAATTTATGGTACCACGACCATTGCAGCAGCTACACCTAATGGATTTATGACTTTACAACATCCTAAATCCCGTAATTTAGCTCTTATTGCTGCTGCAAACAGCAGACAACAACAATCTCCATTTGTGCCAGCACCTGTTGTTTACTCGCCTGCAACAACAGCATCGGTTGTTATGAAACAGGGCTATATGACGATACCACGTAAGCCGCGAGTGCCGAGTTGGGCTCCCTCCTCTTCCAATACACATTCAACCCAATTGAGTGAATTTCAATCGCCCACCTCCCCCAATCCTAGTGAATCCGGCACAGCAACTACAGCAGAGCTGACAACTGAGCCTGTTTATGATAATTTGGGATTAAGGACAACCGCTGGCGGCAGTTCAACTCTGAATTTGAATAAAAGCCAGCTGCAAGAACCGCCAGTACGCTATACAATGAGAGATCGTCCACTGCCGGCAACACCCAGTCTAACATCGGTTAATTCAAATTCAGCCCAACCACAACAGCTGCCACAACAGCAGCAAAACGTTATGTATCAACAACAACAACAACAGCAACAGCAGCATCCAGCGAACATGTCTTCTAATACAAGTAAAATCTACGAACCCTTACATGAATTAGTTAATCAACTACATCAGACAACAACATCCGATACAGAGCCATTATATGGAACAGCACGACATCATTCTGGCCTTACCATAGTTCCCAGCAGCAATAGCAGTAACACCACAAGTGTTAATAATAATAGCACTGCACCGTCATCCGTAAACAACTCTCCCTCAAACAGTGGCAAGAGCAACACAACGGAGCCCAAGTTATCAAAAATACCACCACGACCACCACCAAAACCCAAAAAGAAAATGTCTGTGACAACAACACGTAGTGGTCATGGCAGCACAAGTCAACTGTTTGACGATGAAGGTGAAGATGGCACAGAAGTTTAGTTAATAGTTCATACCAGAAGAGCAAGTGATGGTGATGGCAATAAAAAGAGCAACTACGATTGTGAATCGAATGCTCCATCAATGCCAATATCTTCATCTCTTCTTGTTAGTTTATAAAAGTATTACAACAAAATGCCTTGCTTTCGTATCAAAAAAAAAAAAAGGTTTTCAACATAAAACCTGTAAAGAAACGCACACTCGCACTCCAACATATTTCATTGAGTATTGCAAAAAGCGCCCATTATTTACTCTGCAATACTGTTACCGCGTTTAAAAAAATATAACATACCCACGGCTACAACCAACACAGCCGCAGTCTGTTCCAACACAGAACACAACGTTTAGTTAATACATACGAATCACATTGGGGATAATGTTCTACTCCATGAACGTTTTCAATGTAGTTAGTTTAGTTTCTTTTTTGTTTGATTTTATTTTTTTTTTCTTTTCTTTTTTTTTATTATTTTTAAAGAAAATACAGAAAATATTCTTCATACCATTCGTTCGATTTCATTTTAAATATATGTACATATGGATGTATATGCATATGCATAGGTATATGTATCTGTATTCCCAACTTTAAATTGCTCTAAAATTTTTTCTCCTCTAATATCCTTTAAATGCCATAATAATAACCAAAAAAAGAAAACAAAATGGCTAACACAATGCAATATAGGAACACTTGATTTTATTTGTGAGCGAACGAGTGGTTGCTGTACTGGAATCTATTAAATTATCATGTTTTAGATTTAAACTTGATTGCGAAATTTAAAACAAAACTTTATTGTTTTCCTTTTACTAAATCTCTTCCTCCTCTGTATCCCTCTGCACCCTCCTTCGCACTGCAGGCAAAAATAGTTTATTTGAGTTTCTAAACAATGTGAAACGCAACTATAAACGTTGGCTTTGATTGTGGCCAGTAAATTCAGTTTGAAAAAAAAAAAAAAAATTTTTCATTGTTTTAAATGAATTGCTGGTGAAGCGATTTGAAAAATAAAAGCAAAAAAATTTGAAAACAAATATAGTTTTTAACATTCAAAAATCAATCGTTTACATGTAAAACTTTTATTGATTATTTTGTTCGATACAAAATAAAAGTATTGTGTAAAAATTATGATCTCATTTTACAAAATTTTTCAATAATAAATATAACGTAGATTTATTTACCAGACATGTGTGCCAAATGACTGAAGTAGATTTTACGAAAGCAAAAAAAAAAAAAACAAAACAAAAACAAAAACAAAAAGAAATTTAAAACAAAAAAAACATTTTATATACAAATGACTTTAAAAGCCGCAATGTAAACTTTTGTAATTAATTTAAGAAATTAAGATGCAAAAATTATAAAACAAAAAAAAAAAAGAATACAATTTAGTGATTTCCATTATTATATATTAAAACAAAAAAATAATAATAATAATAATATAAAGAAACAAAAGAGTTAATTATGTTCAAATTTATTTTTTTATATTCAATTTTTATTATTAATAATTTTTTATTTTAATTTTTTTATTTGATTAGATTTAATTTGTAATAATAATAATATATGTACAAAGGAATAATGTATTTTCGACAAAACAAATGTTGTATAGACATAGAATATATATGGAAATATGAAATAGTATTTGTAGAAAAGGTAACAAGATATAAAAAAACAAAAATTAAATAATATTTATATACATATACACACTTATCGCCATTCCAATAGGACTGCCGTTTGCTTATTTTTTCTTTAGAATTTCCTGAAATGTTGTTTAACAGTTTGTACTAGTTTTATTATATTTTTATATAATAAATAATCACATTAACGTGCTCCGGGTATAAAAACTGTTACTGAAAGTGTATTAAAAACTTATTGCAATTTAAGCAATTTAAATTAAAATTGCTTTAAATGAATCAAAAAACAGTTTTAACTGATGCAGAAATATAAAAACTTACAAAGGAAGTCGGCCTCTCTATATATATAATCGGAAGAATCCAGAATGTTGTGTCCACCTTTTAACAAAGTGAGTCAATCCAAGGAAAATATCACTGTCTTCAGCTGCTGAAAGCATTTATACATAAATTGACAACGAATTCCTGGAACTTAGTAGCACAACTCCAGTCTAAAATTTGTATTAAAGGTAGTATAAGAAAAATATAACAACGAGACAACTTAAGAAAAACCACATCTAAACAACGACTGCAAAGAGGAACGCTGGTAGTTTTGCCGAACTCACATCACATGGGATAGAGAGCGACAACTCGACGTTTTCTCACATGAGAATATATTTATTCAAGGGTATTAAATGAATTTAATTATTACTTTAATGATATTCGAGGATCATCACGGTTTATATTCCCTAATTGAGTGGATGCTGTAATGATCTGAGGCGCAATCTCCTGTTATATATTTGTTCGACACTAAAATCTCAAATTTCCACATTTTTGCAACTTATTCGCAGACTTTTCAGCATGACAATGCATTAATCCACTCTCTATGGATGGTAAAGGCTTGTTTCCTGAATCAAAATGCTAGCCTTTTTGGTTAATCTCTTTTTTTACATTATAGAATATGCATGGAGATATTTAGTTTAGTAAAAAAATAGTTATTAAAGATGCTTGATGTTATTCATCCTTATATGATTCAATTTCCAATAGGATATTTGAAACAAGGAAATCAAAAGAAATATAAAATAAATAAAACAACAAAATAACACTCAAGCTGCTGAAGTTGTTTAAAATTGAAAACATTCAGTTCTTCAATATCCTATACGGAAGTCGTATTTATGTGGCGAGAAGTGTATGTATGTATGTATGTATGTATATTATAGAAGAATGTATTATAGTATATATATAGTAAAATAAAACAAATGCAAACATTTAAACATAAAAATGAAATTAGAATCCATTTAAAATATATTTTTTTTTATTTAACTTACCTGAAACAATTAATAACAATTAAGTAATAGAAATAGTATATAAAAAAAAAATAAAAATAAATAAATAATATAACAATTGCAATGTGTTATATTGTTTGTTAATATATTTATGAATCTTAAGAATGTAACTGAATAGGAAAACAAAAATATTTGGAAAATATTACAACAGAGTATATATATGTATATATATATATATATAAAACAAACAATACACCAATGAAAATAAGCTAAACCACCACATACGAATTTCCGACCCAAAATCATTCACCACCATAACTAATGTGTGCTTTAAATTTGAATTCAATTTTTAATTGATTGACGGTGCTAATTTTGATAAATTTTCTTTCTCCAATAATTAACATTAAAAGTTTCAAGCAATTATTGAAATAATTTCGTAATATATTAAAAGTTTTAAATTTACTTGCCTAATATGATGCATAACGTTTTGCAAGCAAATGGTTATGAGATTAATCCATCATATCATTTGTGTATCTCATTTCGCTAATGCTATAGCTGCGAATTTTTTTAATGCTGAAATTAATGAAATAAAAAAATGAAATTAAATTATTTAAATTTATGTAAATAGAACGTTTAAAACCAGACACAGGAAACATGCATTTATTAATTTCTTCAATTGGTATACTTATGCAAATATGTATGTATATTAATCATGGTCGAGTTATCAATTACAGCAGTTTAACAATTTTTACTAATTTCCCTAATTTTAATCATTTTAAGTTATTTTTTTTAATGAAAATTTATAAAGAAATGTATTCTATTATATCAAATATTAATAATAAGCATATTATTTAGCTTATTTCACATCTAAACAGCGTAAGAATGCAATTGTTTCATTTTTTTTTTTTTTTTTTGTTCTAATTACTTTCGAAAAACTAAGTTTTTTCAAACTTGAAATAAATTTGTGGCAGTTTATAAAAAAGAAAAAAAGAGAGTGTAAAACTAATTTCGAAAAAAAAAAGATTCCTTTTCAATTCAACGAATATGATTACGAAATTCATAGATACATACAATACATAAGTAGTTCTTATTTAACTATATTATTATTATTATTATTATTCTTTTTATTCAACAATTTATAAATAAAATATACATTTTAATTCTCGTATATTTTTTAAATGTTTAAAATATTATTTGCAATTTATGTATGTATTTTACATGTACGAGTATGCTATATTTAAGGCCTTAGATAGTTTAAATCATCATAAATGGTACTTCTTACAGATTATAATTTTTATATTAAGTAAAATCCATACGATATCCATTTATATGTTTTAAAAATTATAATAATTTTAGTTAATAAAATTTATAAAAAATTTATAATCAAACACGTTTATTAATTAAGTTATATTAATTTAATTTTTTTTTTTTCAATTTGAAATATTTTATTAAATTTCTAGATTAATTTTATATATATTCTCTAAATGATCTTACATACAAATATAGTAAGTATAATTTTTTAAAATTTTAAAAACTATTAATTTTAATACAATAACGATTTCAGTTCAATGCTTATTTAATTAGAGTATTTTCTAACTTTAATCAATTTCAATCAATGTTTACAGCAGTACAGTACGAGTATGCTATTATTAGGCTTAGATGTTTAAATCATCATAAATGGTACTTCTTACAGATTATAATTTTTATATTAAGTAAATCCATACGATATCCATTTATTATGTTTAAAAATTATAATATTTTAGTTAATAAAATTTATAAAGAAATTTATAATCAAAACACGTTTATTAATTAAGTTATATTAATTTTAATTTTTTTTTTCAATTTGAAATATTTTATTTAATTTCTAGATTAATTATATATATATTCTCTAAATGATCTTACATACAAATATAGTAAGTATAATTTTTTAAAATTTTAAAACTATTAATTTTAATACAATAACGATTTCAGTTCAATGCTTATTTAATTAGAGTATTTTCTAACTTTAATCAATTTCAATCAATGCTTTCACAGTCTTTTTTGTTTATTTCATTTAATATCGAAATAATAATTTAATTTTAATATACTTAGTAGGCTCCTTCTCTCTTATTTTTCTTCAACTTTTTTTTTTTTTTTTGATAATTTGGCGAATTATAACTGATAGAAGATTATGAAAATAAATTCCACATGACGATTATTATTAGTAAGAAAGGTAATATGATAATGATTCAATAGATTTATAAACCTATATTATAAATAAATAAATAAAGAAAATATATTACAAGAAAGCAAAATGAGATAAAAATTCTAAATATATAATAAATGTATAAAGAAACTTTTTTAATCAAAAATTTAACAAAATGTAAAGGTTTTTAATTTAACTATTACGTCTTAGTAAGTAACGCTAAAAGTATTTCAATAAGATTTTGAATCTTTTAAGACCTGAACGTTAACCCATTTTTGACCATTAGTACGACAGCGCAATGAACAATAGATTGTTGACCTTCGGATGAAAACTTGTTATCTACGTACATACATATTGTAGTAGGTGACAGACATCGTCCAGTCCTATTTTTGGTTGTGGATATGACACTACAGCGCGGTGGTTTTCTACAGAAAACTTATCTGAGGATGCTTGTATTTTGTCTGCTGTATTTAAGATGAATTTAATAGAGGTGCTTATGCTGGCTTTGGCTTGGCTTTGGACAGATTCAATCCATATTTAAGGAAGCAAAGTGTGTCCTTCGGCTGAACGTTTTCTTGGACACAGCAGCAGTGGTACATTATGTAATATTTAATGGCAATCAGATTCAAAAATTAGATCGAAATTGCACTTACATCACATTAGTCTATGCCAACCATGTTTGGCATAATATTTTACTGAAGCTGGACGAGGTATATCGATAGAGCAATTAGATAATACCGTGACTAATTATGTGTCCATCTATTTTAACACGCACACTTTTTCGACAATTTGAACTTCGTCATCACAATTTCATCTTTTTAACTGTTTTTCTGGTTTAATGCTGTTTAACAAATTCTGTTAGTCATAACAGTCCTAGTAAGAGATATTCCGTTTTTATTTTCATAATCCGTTAGCTTTAGACTTGTACAAAATCTATCGGCATTTAAAAGTACTTCTACATAGTTCCTGTTCCTGCGCTAAGATCTTGCATAATATTTTTTCAACATAGATTTTGAAACCTACAACCAGACCATGTCGCACAGACAGCGCAAAGTTTTTAGTCCCAGGTGAGTAGGCTTAAATGGCACACATTGATGATATTCGAAACGTCTACAAAATGTTCGAAATATATTCGGAACGACACAAACAGCGGTCAAAAATAGCTAAAGCTTATCATGACTGTTTGAGGGGTTGATATCAAAATTAATATAGTTTCATATCCCATAAATCAACTTCGGGTTGCTATTTCACTAATAACAGGCACACAAATTACGTGTTTCTAATATAACTCTTCTTGGGGATATTTCAGAGTGCCCATAATCAACTACATACAAGCAAACCTTATCATTTCAACAGAGCTCGTGTGGATTGATTTCAAGTTTAGTTTATGTGCTGAATAAACATTACGCCCGTAGTCTAGTAAGTAGTGTAAGATCAGACATCTCCAAAAAAACGCGAAATATGACAAAATATTTCTTCGGCGACTTCCACTTAGCAGATTTCTGGCAAAAACTCTGAGAATTAATTAAGTTGCCTTGAAAAGTTTTTCAAAACTCCTCCGTTCAAATCTGATTTTGAACTGCCAGTATCGCCACTCATGTATAATATTAAAGTACACAACATAAGTGGTGTGAAGCGCTAGGTTGTAATCCTGATTGAAGAGTTGTAATGATTAATTAGGTAAGTCAGCATTTACATTTTCAATATGCAGTTATTCGAATGATTGCCGGTACAATTGCTTTCTCAGCCAGCGCATTTGCTATTTTGATATCTGCTGAGGGTGCCCATTTAATTGGAATTCACCACGAGCTCTATATTTTCCCGTGAAGAGATATCCCGTTAAGATGCTGGGGCCCTAGGGCATTTCGAGCGATAGGTCTGTCTAAAATTATAAGAGTTGAATTCACATACTAAGCCGTTCATAGCAATAAGTCTACTGAACAGCGCGTGCTGAGATATCGTTTAACATTAAAATGTTAAACAAAAGCTACAAAAACAAAACAACGGACTTTTTTACTTCATTAACGAAAATAAAACAACAACATCAGTATAACGAAAAAAAGGAATAAACAAGTAAACAACAACAGCGGGGACAAACGTAAATAACCTACACTAACAACAAGCAAGTAAAGCAAAGACTAGAACTTTCGCCTACGAAAACATTCATCAGACTGTTTACGTCGCTATATAAAAGGCAAGGCAATGCTTGCAAAGTCAGAAGTTCAGTCAGTCTTGTGTGAAGACGCGTTGCGTGTGAAGTAAACCAATCGTGGTTTGATGACCTCCGTTACAAAGATCTACAGAACAATTGTGTCGTAATTGTTATTGTTTATCGCAAAGGGCATAAACAAAGGAACAACAAATAAAGCAGTTGTTGTCGTTAGAATCAGTTGTGAACAGTGGCACACAAAATTGTGCGATAAATAAAGGATTTAATTAAAATTAAAACACAAATTTATTTTTATTTTTATTTGCAATCTACGAGCTCATATTTTTAAAAGGTAAAAACGATACAACATATTCTATATTTCAGTTAAAGCACGCTGGTCGAGATGAGATAGTTGCAGAAACCGTGTCCTGGGAATACAATGCTTTTGTCGTCGTTAATATATGATGGAAAAATAAGTCGAGTTCGCTTTCAATAAGAAATAGTTCGGTTGGTATATTGTTTCTGTTTGTAGGTCAAGGGGATTGTGCAATAGAGACCACGTTCATCATCAATTTTCAAAAAGCTTTAATCAAAAATTCGATATTTACAAGAAGTGAGGTCTAGGAAGTATGCCTAGCGTTATATGGTATGAAGCAAGGACATAATGAGTAATTCTTCGATATATTTGCATTAAAATCGATTTAAAATATTCCGGCGTAGAGTAGTATTTTTTAGGGAGCTTAAGTATGTGTACAATACATACGTATGTATGTACAAATACAGTAAAGAGCTGGTAAAGAACTTAACCTCATCTTTGTTAAATGCGTCAACATATTTATTGCCTTATTTATAAAATTGAATGCTTCTAACAATTTTGACGATGGAATTTTCGAGTTGTTTTTTGCGTGCATCAAAAACTGAAATATCTTTGTTCATACAACATTTATTTGACAGATTAGTTAATCCAAAGAGTCATGAGTTTGAAAATTGTTCATCTTTCAAAAAAAAAGCCCATATTATGTAAGTACCTGAAAATCGTATTGCGTGGGCCAAGTCTATAATATCCTTGTTTACATCAACAAGATTAGCTTCAGTTGCGCTTTTAGACCATAAGTATTTTCCATGCATTTTCGAATTGAAACACCTCCTTACAATAAAATTATTATTGTTTTATATTATTTTTCTATTGTTTGTTCTAATTTTGTCGGAAATAGAATATGCACTTTTAAATGCAACAATTGAGCACTCATCCATGGGTGGAATATGTGCTGTTTTATATGGAATAACGTTGGTGTGAGCTCAAACCTTTCTTTAAGCATTTCAACTGGAAGCTGTGTTTTCTCGCCGATTATTTTGATGCCATGGTCTTGACATAAATCTTGCTATAATCAGACTTCCAGCCAACTTCCATCCGATCGAGATAGGAGGCATTCAGAAAATGGCACAATAACAACTGTGCACAAACTGATCTGTTCGGCCAACAGTCGATAACTTTGTGTGCCGCAGTACTAAGGCGCGAAAGTTTTACGAGCAGAACTTCTTATTTAAGCTCTCTCCTTTTCATAGGGAAGAACTACCGTCCATTCACTAGTCCGGTAGATAAAACTAAGTTTTTAGCTGAAATATTTACAAGCCTATCGGAAAACAATCAACTGCTCGAACTCCAAAGGCGATCAGTAGCTATGCCTGCTATATTCTTTCGTGCTCATGCAGTTAAAAGGGTTCTACGAGTCTCAACATAAAAAAGTCATCTGGGCTGGATAGTATTTGAACACTGGTCCTACTATATATATATAAGAATACAACTCTCATGTATGGGCCGGTGCTTCGAAGTCTAGTTTAAGGCTTTTTAACAGCGTATAGGAAAGGGTGAAGTTGCTTATTAATGATCGTAGAGTATTGATATCTATACACTGATCTGCCGCTCCTACAATGCATTTTGCTCGAGCGGAATAAGAGAGATTGTTTCCGAGAATTATGTTTTCGTGCGTAACACTTGCCTTTTTCGCAGAGCATATCCGTTTGCAGTTCGTTATTTAACCGGACTATTCCTATGTGGAACTGCCTTCCCGCAAAGTTATTTCTTGTCACATCTATTTCTTGTCAATCTCTTCACAAGAGCACTTTAAAAATGTCTCCACTTCTTTTATAGATTTTAATTAAATTTTGCATTTAAGAGTGGCCAAACTTGAAAAAATAAGAAAACAAATAATATTTTCTAAGTTTACCCCATTAAAACTTATAACTTATAAGTTTGAACAAAATGTTTATGGTTACCAATTTAAAGGCTAATCACTGTCCATTCTAAAAGGCTTTGGATTTTTGAAATAGGTTGAAGAATATTGGCCTAATCAATAATTTTGTGTGAAAAGATAAAAAAAACCGTTTTTGTCAAACAACACAAGTTTGGAGGGTTCGAGAAATATTAAAAAATATATTTTTGTATTCTACTCAACCTACTGAACTACTTAGACTAAGTAGTTACTCGGGTGTATTTAATTTTTTGTATATTGTCGCATAGTGTAATTAATTAATTGAATAAATAATAAATTAATTGAATAATAATAATAATAATAATAATAATTGAATAAATAATTAATTAATTTATAAATTTTATAAAAACAAATTAAATAATTTTCGATTTAATTGGGATCGAATAATTTTTGACTGAAGTTTATTTTTTTATTCTGTTATTGTTGCACCAATTTCAGAAAAAAAAGCTCCGCTTGCACAGAAGTAGCGCAATTAGGAAATATTGAAGTGTAATACGTGAAAGTTTTGGAAACAAAGATTTCATGTCCTTCCAAATACCGATTGAGTCGCTTTTTATTGGTGTTACCGGGGATGATAATTACATTTGTACTTCCGTTTCGCTATTGGTGTCTATAATAGAGGATGATTTTTGCTTCATGGCAAATCACTTTCATCATCATCAGATGTGTCATTATTGGAGGTTGTAGAAGAGTGAGAAGCATTATATTCTCGAACGTATTTATTAAGGGCTCTGAGCTTTTGAAATGTATTAATTTAAATCTGGAGTTCGATAACGAAAGAATTACAGAATGTTCGATGTAGTCAAACCGTCTTCCGAGCTGTTTTTTTTTTATTTTCTTTGTAAATTTAAAAGCATTATCATTTTTAGGCTTCCTTTTTTCAATAACCTCATGAACACAACTGTTTACTGGAATAACTTTTCTCACAGTTACATAACTATTACCAAAAAAATTCTTTTGTTAACTTTTTAAATGGACATAGAAGTTCTATAATTACTTTTATGCATTTAATTCACTTCCCAAAACCATTTGGAGCATCTGCTGGGATTGACAATAATATTGCTCGTACAATAGACACCAATAGACACCTTTTAAGCCCATCTCTATTGGTTCTTTTTTAGTTCGTCGCTAGGATTATAAATTGCATTTTTTATAAATTTAACAATATCATGGACCTTAGGTAATAACTCGTTCAAATCTTTTATATTTTCCATATATTTAGTAACAACTAAGTTAACTCTGTGAGCAAAGCAACGAATAACACGATGCGACAGTGAAAATACACAAGAGTAATTTCATAGTTTAAATTGTTCACTAGGTTGAGTGGAACTCAAAAATACTTTTTTATATATTTCTCGAACCCTCCAAACTTGTTTTATTTGACTAAAACTGTTTTTTGATCTTTTTACACAAAACTATTGATTATCTAAATATGTTTGAAACTATTTTAAAAAACCAAAGTTTTTTAGAAAGGGGAAAGATTAACTTTTAGAACGGTATACATAAACATTTTGTTCAAACTTATATGTTATGAATTTTGATCGGATAAACTTGGAATATATAATTTTTTTCTTGTTTTTTCAAGTTTAGCTATTCATAATTGCAAAATTAAATTAAAAAATATAAGATAAATTATGACATTCTAAAAGTGCATTATCTTGTGAAAGAGATTGACATTTGGTTTGATCAATTAGGACAAAAATTACAGTAGTTACTACTTAAATAGTAAACAGTTGTGTTATATTTTTTGTATATGACATCTTATCAAATGAACTTTCAGTTCAAAAATTTAAAGAATTTTTGATGGATCTTGATTGTTTAACACAAAATGCATCTATTTCACGTATTATTATTTCCCTTTGAGCAAACATAGGCCAACTTCTGGTAGTCGCTCAAATGTGTAAATGACACATTTTCAGATAGACAATCAAAATCCTACAAAAATTCGGAAATTTTTTGAACGAAAAGTTCATTTGAGAATATATGAATATGAAAAATATAACTCGACTGTTAGACTCTGTAAAAAATATATTTTTGAATTTAAAAAACTGAACTACTTAGGCTAGGTAGTTACTCGGGTGTTTTTAATTTTTTGTATTTTTTCGCATAGTATAATCCCTTTATCACCAAACATTTCCCGAGTAACCTTTATAATACTGCTGTAATTATCTGTGATGACAGCTGTAGCTATTGCAATGGATACATTCCATTCAGAAAAAATATCATGAAGTATGTACGCTGATGTATGCCTTTCCGTCAGTTCAAAAACGCCTAATATACCACTGAGGAGTTCAACACCTACAAATGATTTGCTCATATCTAGTATCATTTAGATTGTATAGATTTCCTAAGTTGTTACCTTATACAATATGCAAACTTCCTTCATTATGTATACAGATAATCGTTCATATAAATAATGTCAATGCTCCTTGATTTTAACGCTGTCAATAGCAACGAGTGTAATTTAAACAACACAAATAAACACAGCCCTTAAAGCACATTAGCATAAGTCGATGTATTGTTTATTAAACGCCGATGTATCGCCGATGCATCGTCAATTAAAACATCGATGGTATACATCGAAATTTATGTGTAAAACATCGATGTATCGTTTGCATCCCTATTCCCACTACAATTACTGGTTTTTTTTTTCGATTTTGTTTAAGCCATTGCTTTATCAGAATGTACTGTATTACAGACCACCCTACACACAACATAAACGGTGATCAATTTACAAAAGCTCTTAGCATGACCAATTTGCTGACATACAAAGGAGATGATCAATTGTGTGGTCGGCATAGTGTGGTAGGTAGTTAGCTTGTTAGGCGAAAGTCCGCGCTTCAAACCCCAGCTCAAATATCCAAAAAAATATTTCTTCTCAATAATCTGACAAAAACTCAGAGAGTAAATAAAACTGCCATAAAAAATTTTCCAAAAATTTTTTGTTCAGCGTCGACATGTAGAGAGTCTGAGTAGCTATGTCCTAATTATGATTAAAGCGTTGTAATGGCTATTTAAATAAGTGTAAAAATATTTTTTGCGTTTACCAGAGACCGTAACAACTTTGAGGAAATCAGTTTCAATATTTATTTGTATTTTCGTTTTGTTTCGTTTGTATGTACGTTTGCTTCAAAGGAAATACATAAAAAGAATTCTCACTAATTAACAGAATAAACTCCTTCACGATTATAGCAGAATTTCTTTCACGGCTTTTACGCTTACGAGTACATAGTAAATTTACGATAATTTCCCCTAAATCAGCCATTATTTAAGCTTTTATATCCTTGAAAATAAGCTTTTAATACGTTTGCATATCCAGGAAACTAATATTCGCGTCCTACTGAGCTCCTGTTCTGTATGAAACAATAAAGCCTGTTACTATTTTCCTTTTTCTAAACTTTTAAACAAACACATGTACCGTACTTACATGTGTATGTATGTGTGTATGCATGTGTGTATGTATGCATTATACTATTAAAAATAGAATTTCGCAAAGAAAGAAAGTAAAGTGTTTAGTTTACTTAGCTTTTTATTGCTTTCGCCATTAGTCAGTCACATAAAAAGTGTTTTTTTTTCTCAATTTTTCGTGTTCATTTCGTTGAAAAAACTACGTAAGCCCATAAAAAGAAAGAAGAAAGAAGAAAATGGGTAAAGTTCGCAAAAAAAATATTGCGACTAATAGAGACATTTAGGAAGTAAAAAAAATCTAAAAATAAAAATTTCTTTTATATTTTTTAAAACTTTTTAATTAATGTTACTTTACAAATTTGTTTAACGTAATATTTAACAACACCTTCAAATAAACTTTATGTTAAAAGTTTGTTTTTTTTGCCCTAAAGAAAAGGTTTTAATGTAATTAATTGAGTCAAAACATTGTAAAATTTAAAGTAAAGAGTAATGCAGAGATGTAAAGCAGAGATTCATAGTGAAAGCATAATTAATCGAGTATTTCTTAAAGAAATCAAAAATTTAAATCCTCCATTGAAAGAAGAGCTATGTAGGTGACTAACCTCAAAGCACAATGAAATATTATGAGAATAAAGTGCAAGTAGATAGTTTGGATATTTAAATGTTGAATGGCGAATGTAAAAAACGTCACAATTCGTTACAATTAAACTAAATTGGAAAAAGTGCAAAACAATTTCAATTAAACGAACTGACCTTTTCTAAACTTTATGACAATCCGAATAAAAGAAATTCTTAAGTATTTAACTTTTTAAAAAGAAAATAAAATTCATTCAAAGGGTGTGGTTTTATTAAAATTCCACTGTAATTTGAGAGCATTTGTAAAATATTCCTCTACAACCTTTTAGACCTTCAGTGAATAGCAGTCGAATTGATCCGAATTTAAAAGCTTACGTTTTGGTCTCAGTCAGTTCACTTAATTTTTTCCAACGATAAGTAGTAAAATCTCCTTTTTGTTTGATTACAATGCAGAGTATCAGTTCGGTTACAGTACTATTATACACTCTTGTATAAATCATGAAAATGACTTTATAATTAAAATGTGGATTGAGCTTTTATGTGAAAGCATTGCTCTCCTATAACATATTTTTAGTGTAATTAATACAACAAAATAAATACAACAAAAATATTATTCAAAATAATTATCAAAAACTATTAAATTAAGTATACACGTGAAGAAGACGTAGTCTAGTAGGTAGTGTGTTGATTTATTAGACGTAAGGCCACGGTTCAAACCCCAGGTCATACATCAAAACGAAATATGAAGGAATATTTCTTCGGTGACTTTCTCTCAGCAAAAACTTTGAAATAAAATTGATATGAAAAGTTTCCCAAAAATCTGTTCGGAGTCGACTTTAAACTGTAGATCCCACAACTCATGTATAAAATTAACGCACACTGCTTATGTTGGTCGTAATCCTGTCTGAAGAATTGTATTGACCAATTATGTACGTACGTATATTAGTAGAGAAAATCGTTCATTTAAACGGTGTCTATGTTTTTTTTTTTTTTTTTTTTTTTTTTTTTTTTTTTTTTTTTTTTTTGATTGTAACAACGTCAATAATGACTAAGTAAAGTAAATAATATAAGTAAATAACTCAGATAAACACAAACCCTAAAGTACATAAACATTAACTTTATGATAAAAATTTCTCAATTCGAACGCCGATGTATCGTCTATCGAATGCCGTTGCATCGCCGATATATCGTCCATCAAAACATTGATGTTAACATCGAAAGCATCCCTAGTCACAATAAAAATTGTCAATTTAATCGTAAATCGAGTTTTTTTTTATTAAATATGATACATTCAAATTTTTTAGGCAATATAATTTTTACTCAGAAAAAGTGAAATGCCTGATTTTTTCTCGTTTTCTTAGTATTGTTATTGCCATTGTATTAAACCAAATAAAAAATCCAAGGTCTTAAAAATTCAAAAACTTCATAATTCTGGCATTATTTATAATTTTTCATATGACTTTCAGAATGATTCTGTGGTGTTGCTTATATTCTTACATTTTCAAAGTTTTCAAATATTGTCTGCAGGTTAATTTTTGTTTTTTTTTTTTGTAAATAATACATTACACTATGCAACAGAATACAAAAAATTAAATACATCCGAGTAACTACCTAGTCTAAGTTATTCAGTTAATTGAATAGATTAAAAGTATTTTTAAAACTTTTTTTATATTTCTCGAACCCTCCAAACTCCAAATTTTTTAGAAAGGGGGGAGATTAGTCTTTAAAACGGTATGCATAAACATTTTGTTCAAACTTATATGTTACAAGTTTTGATGGGGTAAACTTGAAAAATATTATGTTTTTTCTTATTGTTACAAGTTTGGCCATTCTTAATTGGAAAATTTAATTAAAAACTATAAAACAAATGATGACATTCTTAAAGTGTATTCTCTTGTGAAGAGATTGACACTTCGTTTGCTATTATTAAAAGAGTATAACAACTGAGTCATATTTTTTATATATGTTGTCTTATTAATTAAACTTTAAGTTAAAAATGTTCAACATTTTTGATGGATCTTCATTGTTTACCTGAAAATTTGCGCTTTGCACTTTTGAACGACTACCAGAAGTCGTCTAATATTTGCTATTTGCGCAAATATTATTATTTTGCTTTGTGCAAACATTAACCAACTTCCGGTAGTTGGTCCAACGGAAAAGGGACACATTTTTCAATAAACTTTTAAGATCATTCACAAAACTTTGAAAAATTTTAACTTAAATTTCATTTGATAAGACAACATATATAAAAATATGAGTCCGTTGTTATGTTCTTTAAATAATAACTGCGGCAATTCTTTTCCGATTTTGTCCAACAAAGTGTCAAACTCTTCACAAGAGAATGCACTTTAAGAATGTCACCACCTGTTTCATAGTTTTTAATCAAATTTTGCAATTAAGAATGGCCAAACTTGAAGAAATAAGAAAAAAATCATATTTTTCAAGTTTACCCCATCAAAAATTTATAACATATGAGTTTGAACAAAACCTTTATGCATACCGTTTTAAACGCTAATCTCCCCCCTTTCTAAGAAACTATGGATTTTTAAATCAGGTTCAAACATATTTGGGTAATCAATAATATTGTGTGAAAAGATAAAAAACCATTTTTGTCAAATAAAACAAGTTTGAAGGGTTCGAGAAATATAAAAAAGGTATTTTTGAATTCTACTCAACCTATTGAACAACTTAGGCTATATAGCTACTCGGGTGTGTTTTGACTGTCGCAGCGTGTTATTTATGTTATTTGAGAAGACATTAAAAGCTAAGTTTATGTTCTTGATATTCATGCTGTTGAAGACTCTGAACAAGAAGAAAACAGAAGCTTGTCTTATTAACTGATGAAAGTATTGGCAGCAACAAACATGATAATCCGATGTTTATCGCCATAAATAGTACTACTTGGAACAACGAATCGCATGCCTTTAGTAGTTTCGTAAGTGAAAATATTATCAATTTACGAGCTGTTTGACTGCTATCAATACTTGAAATGTTCTAGAGTCATTCTTAATTGCTTTCTCATATTTATCTCACGTCACAGACAAACATTTAAAAAAAGTGTTTTGCCCTTTTACAACAAAAAGCCAATATATCGGTAAGCGATGTACGTCTATAGTAACGGATTTATATACTTTCCTAATTGTAAAATTGATGCCTCTTACTCCTTTTATTTACAGTATATAAGTAACTAATTGAGTTTCATTCTCGTTATAAATTTGGTCCTCCACCGAAACGAATTGGTAGTTTTAAATTCAAGTACATTCTACGTGTGTAGTAAGTACATACAGTCGTTCTTAAGGCAACCTGTATTCGGGAAACCAGAGAGGATTCATAGGGGGCATTGTTATTGACATAGTCGATGTTCTACGGGTACATAATATTGCCATGGAAAAATTTATATCACACGACCTTGACAAAAAAATTTTATGACTAAATTTAACAAAGGCTTTTAGCATCTGGTTTCAGCTAGATCTCAATTGAGGCTGTTACTGATGCGAGTGACATAAGCTACCTCTTCTAAAAAAGGTTGCTGGATGTCAAAATGTTACCATTTGGAAAAAAGTATAACCATGCTGACATGAAACAAAAATTTTGGCGTAGTTTTCATAAAAGTCATAATAAATTGAACCATTATAAAACAATTTTATTAAAATAAATTGAAATAAAAAAATATATTTAAATATTTAAATTCTATGTACATACTATAAGTACATTGGTATCAATAGCTAGAGCTATGAATTTTGTTTATTGCTCGATCTATGGTTAAACGTTAGTTCGTTAAATAACTCAGAAAGAATAATTAAAATTTTTACAATATTAAGTTGAATAGTGTTCTTGGTAAATGATAATTTTAGAATGCATTCGCGCATGTTCAGCAAGATTTTTTGCATATTGGGGGAGGCTTTTTCAGTTAGATTGGTTCAAAATAATTTGTTTTTCATTTCAATTGCCATTTTTTTCTCACAAATTTTCGAAGAAATCGTAAGACTTGATGATTTTGATAACTACGAATAATTGTTCAACGACCATTTCTTAAGAACATCAACTGTATGCTTAGGATCATTGTCATGGTACATACAATCCAAATGTGTGTTTTTTTGCTTAACATTTTGACACTTTATATTAGGTTTTCTTTAAAAAATTTTAAATGTTCTTAATTTACTGACATCAGCAGCTGAACAAGGTCATGTTTGACGGTAGCACACAAGTGCTTCCGATTCATCTCTTGTTCGAATTTTCTCCCACAGAAATTTTAATTTCTAATATCTTCCGGATATTCGAAAAGTCTTTAGTTTTTATTAACCTTTAGTTTCCTGTTAAACATATTAAAGGGACTTGTAATGAATATAAGCTTTACATTTCAAACTTTAAGTTCATTTTTGAGCAACTTGTATGCATATTATTACATGGAGGCATAGCGTAGCAGTTAAAATGCTAGAATATAAAATCAAGTAACCCTAGTTCAGACCTTTATGAACCTTGTTCTATCGGCTAAAGTTATCCATAAGTTAAAGATGACACTTGTATTTATTTTTTATTTAAAATGTTTCCTAAATAACAAATAAAATATTTAGTCTTATATAAACTTGTTTGTTACTCGTATTTATCCGTGATGTTTAGTTTATCGGATTTCGAATTGCCTTCTAGGCGCATCTGCTTTTTGCAAAAATTGTTTGTTTTTAATACAATGACGTGTATTGAAAAAGTAGTGGTTGCATCGGACCTGGCATGTTTTCCTTAGTCTGACATATTAAATGCAAATTAACGAATAAATTGAAAACCATTTACCTTATGTGTGACATTCACGTCTATAAAAGACTACGATTAATAAAATAATGATTTATTATTGACAAAATCACATGTTCTTAATTTTGATTTAATTTTCTAATTTAAATGCATTAATCTTGTGAAAAATTTCTTTTTTGTGAATTAAATTTAAAATTCCATTTCCCAATAGGCTTGTACATGAATCTCGCATGTGTTTAAACAGATAGGGAATGAAATAGAAAATAAATTGCACACAAAGCAGAAGTCTTTGTTTTTAGTTAGTTTATCTTTTGATGTGTGAGAAAAATACGAATTAAATATTACAATAGAAACAATTTCAGATACTAGACAATAGAAACTATTGTAATTGCTTAATAAAAAGTGGTCCAACTAAGACATACGATGTTAATTTTAAATAAAACAAAAAGTTTTCAGAGAATTATCTTTAATATTTCTTAATATGATAGAAGGATCTGTGACAATTATGAGTGAAACAAAAAATTGGTAAAATTTTCAATGACTTTTAGACACAATTGAGATGTAATGTCGTTAATATGTCGAATGATCTTATTTTTAATTCACAAAATTCATGAACACATTTTGAGTTGAACGCTCATTTATGTAAAAGCCTTCAACAATGTTAACGCGTTGCATTTGTCAAGCACATTAAGGGCCGTTATTATAACTTACCATTAACTAAAGAGAGGATTTTAAAGGGCAGGTTAATTTGTTTTTCATTATTATAAGTGGACAATAAGGTAGAAGTGAGCATTAAGCCTAACTTTTAAAGTTAAGTTTTTGTTTGAACATGCCATACACAGACATTATTTTCAATATGGCAACTTCAAATATAAACAAAATGAATAAATACACCAGAAGGGAATGCCGCTGTTGCCAAATCGTTTAAAAAAACTTGTTTACTTGAGCAGTGTTATCGACATTGCTCCGGCAATCTGTAGGTTGTAATAACGAAACGAAATTAAGGGTGGCTTTAAAGTTCACTTTAGCTAAAGTTATCTTTATCTAAACCCAACTCTAAATGCAAGTTGTAATAATAGCCCTAATTTAAGTAAAAAGTTGACGTTAAGGTGTGACTCACAATTAAGATCGTACTTTATGATTGGACCACCCATAGGAAAATTAAAAACCAACTCATTTCAAATGTTTTAGTTGCGTTTTATTACCATTTCGTAAATCAATACTTAATCGAATTGATTTAATACCACTACGATATTGAAAATCGAAACAAAATAAGATTTTTAAGAAATTAAAATTAAACAAATCAAGCTGTAAAGTGAATAAATTTTAAACCCTGAACACAGCCCTTTTACACTAAACCAAAAGTTATCATTTTACCATTTTGTAAAAAATATTCAGCTTGTTTGATTTTAAAATTTTAAGTGGGTGTGGCAATTGTAACAAGATGTTTATTAGGGATGAGTAGGACAAGCCTTTGTACCAATTTAGTGTGCGCTAGGTACTTAAAAAGTGTTTGAAAAAGGGACCATAATTAACTGTTGTTATTTAGAAATAATCGTAACACTGCGTCTAATTTATGATGGTTGGATTGGGAAAATGTGGAAGCATTACTATCTCTGCTAGAGTCGGTTTATACAATCAAACAAAAACTCTAAAATCGGCAGAGTGTTTAAAGTGAAATTTAGCTTGGAATGAATAATGAATTACAGATTCTCCTAAAATACTGTTTTTAAGCAAAAGATAATTCTGAGAGGTGTATAAACAGGATTAAATGTAAAATATTTGTGTTTAAAATGGATTCTATTTTGTTACAGGAAAAATAAAACACTTCAAAATAGCTTAAAAAAATAAAATCCTAATGAAAATCCTAAAATAACTGTTCATTTCTGACCAAAAACTAATCCGTATAATGATTCTTATTTCGATTTATTGAAAATATCTACAATAATAGATGAGCCACAAAATTTTTAGTATTGAGACCACCAATACGACTATAGGATTTGTCAACCAATTACATTTACATATAATCAACGACAATCATCGCTGTCACGAAGCTTATACAGCACTTACAATTAATTGTGTAACCTCCCTCACTAACCCGCCGCTCTGCTTTTATGAATTTTCAATTCAAATTAACTTTCAAGCTCAACGAAATAGTAATTATTATTATAGTACTGTACTGTAATACAGTGCTGAATTAGAGTAAGTTACACATGTGACGTATGTTGGTCAAAAAATGAAAATGAAATATAAACGCAGTCAAATAAATGTGCTATGCTACACTATGCTCTCTAAATTTTTATTACCGCTTAAGAAACTTTTTCGATTAATCCTTATTGGAAAAATTCTGAAAATAATCATTAAAAAATAACTTTAAAAACATCACTTATAATATGGTTTGAAGTGCTCACTCGTCATTACGGTGGTCGTATCCATAAGTTAGGATTTACCCCAGTGCAGAAATGTTATTCAATTTAATGAGAGGTTTCTCAATAAATAGGGAAATCCAATGACAAATTTGAAAATCTGGCCTCAATAAATTCGAGCGAAGCTTAGAGCATATTTTTCAGTTTAGTAACCAACTATGAGATGTCTTAAACGATCATGTTTTTTAGAAACCGCACTTAGAGTGGACATATCTGAATTATTTAACAGTCTAAAGAGGGATACAAACACCATCGCCGAGTCTATTTGTAGCCCTATCGTTGACAAATTTACGTCAGACTAAAAGCGTAGTGAAGGTAATTATGTGAGAATCCAGTACCCTGAGTTTCGCATAGCTAGTGTTCGACATTGATATTCCTTAGAACACCTAGAATCGCTAATATTTTGGAGTGAAGTATATCCACTGACCTCGAAAGCACGTCTCTACCCAGAGCTCCATTCACTAGCAAACAATACGTGAAGATTTGCACGGAATTGTAGACACGGTGTGTATTACCGTTTTCCCGTTCGCCCTATCCGGAATGATCGTCCTGAACTTCCCTGAAAAGTCATACTATAGTGGCATATGATGAATGTTCCTAAAATCACGTAATTTCACTAGGATTCTCGATAAATCAATATTTCCTCTGTGCCGTGTAGGTCTAATGAGTCATCCATGATGCCTCATTGCCTTCCCAATATTTTATTGCAAGCAAAGACAGTGATGAATGTCTTTTTTATACTCTTGGGTTTCTTTGTTTTCCACCCCAACTTCGTACACAAAAAAAAAATCCAAATGAGAGTTCCTCTCATCACTAAGACCAAGATCCATTTCATGCTGTCTTAACGAAAGAGTATCTGTTAAATCTTCCCGCTAAATAACAGTTCTTACGTTTTGTTAGGATTAATACCTAAGCTTGTGAATTCCTCAATCCTCCCCACTTCAAATTGCATCCATGCAGAATCCGTAATTCTGATTACAACAGCAGGAAAAATGTTTCAAGCATAGCTGATTGCTAATAGCTCTTCGTCAGTATAAGATTTCATAGGAGATGGGAAAGATGAGTCTTGTAACGTTCCTGTGTTTCTTTCGATATAATTGAGATGATTTAGTTTATTACTTTGACCGCAGATCATATTTTTTAGATGGCATTTAGAGAGATGAAAGGTTATTTGGACAATTCAGACCGTGATCACTTTTATGCTATTTCTTCTCCACCACGGTCAGAACGAGAACATGCACTATTGGAATTCGTCAGCCTCTTCAAAAAAATAGTACCATGTGATCAGTGAGTGAAAATCTTTATCATCTCCGTCCTAGTGTGGTTTGCTAAGGATGGCGTTGATCGACACTACTACATATAAGCTTATTACTATATTATATTGAGTATATATTCAAGTAGGTAGTGTGTTGGTTTATTAAACGAAAGCCCAGGGTTCGAATCCCCTAACGAAATATGAAAAAATATTTCTACGGCGGCTTACCCTCAGCAGATTTTTGGCAAAAACTCTTAGGGTAAATAAATTTGCCATGAAATGTTTCTGAAAAATGTGTCGTTCGGAGTCGACTTTAAACTGTAGGTCCCGCCACTCATGTATAAAATTAACACATAATTGGTGTGAGCAGCTAGGCCGTAATCCTAACGGAAGGATTGTAATGGCCAATTATGTATTATGTATGTATATATGTCCCACTATTGATATTGAAATGGGGAAAGCCAATTCCTTTTTGCCGACATACGTCAGCAATTGTAAGCATCCTGGTGCCATCCATGTTATTGGTATCCTATTATTGTTTTGTATTGTACTAAGTGACTACTGAAGGCAATAAAATTCTTTAACGGACAGAAACAACAAAACTTTAAATTAATTGTGATAATAAGCTGCATGGGGTTTCTAATATAATAAAATTATTAAAAGTGAGCTTAACAGCGATTTATGTGGATTAAGTTATATGTTTGTAGAAACGTATAATGAATTACACATTCAATATACGGGCGTATCGTTAAAATAAAATATGCTTTACTGGTGAAATTTGCGTTACTAGTGTTACACTAGCTATAGATTTTCCCAAGGTGATGGATATAAAAGTTGGATTGATTGTAACATGTTCAGTCTCCTTCCAAATTGGCCCATCAATGTCATTAAAAGAAGAAGAAAAAAGTAATGTAATTATGCGAAGTATTCGGATAATTGCCAGAATATTTTTTACAAAATGTGATAGTATTTATGTATGTACGTTGGTACCATTTGCTGAAGTAAACTTAGAGCAGGGATTACCATTTCATAGCACAATTGCGCTGAGAGAATTCCCACACATTGCTTATGCTCTTTTATTTAGTAGTCGATCACACCGCGGCGATTGCACATGTTGGCGGATGCTATGACATTTTTTTTCAAGTTTACACTCAAAAAATATTTTAAGTAGCAAATATTTATGAACCAAAAGTAGTTCCCACAAAATATCTAAAAAAACATTCCCTAGTTTGCGAGTTAAAGATGTATAACTTTATGGACGTTGATAAAAGGAAAATCAAATTAGCGTAAATTACTAACATTTGTCTTTGACAGTAAATAAATAAAAGCACTCAATTTATTTTCACTCACTTACTCACTAATACACAGCCAAAAAAATTTTGGTAACGAACAGGATGGTGCAACTTGTCACACATCTCACGCTATTAAGTCATACGTTTGATGGCCGTTTCTTTATCCAGCCGTAGTAATGTCAATTGAACGCCAAGTTGTTGCAATTTAACACCAAAAACAATTGAGCATTTGAAGGCCAACAATCGTGATAATTGCCAATATGCTACTGGTCCGATCGAATGAGGTAATATGAGACCAGCCGCAGCAGCCATTTGAATGGAAAGATATTCCACTTCTAATTGGAGATTGTAAGAAAATTCTGACTTTAGATCGTCAAAATTATAAATATTTTGAATTGTTACAATTTGCATATTTAATTCACATTTGGAAAAAGACAAAAAAAAATCAATTTGAATGCGCACAATTTTGCGTGGGTACTGACATATTAAAGAAATTATAATTAAATTAGGAAATAAATGAAATTCCAAAAGTTGGTGAAACTTTGAGAAAGAAATTCGTTGTCAGCAAAATATTAAAAAAAATCACAATTTGATGGAACAATAACACAAAGTATTCAAATTTTCCAGAGTAATTCATTTTTGCGCCAAGTAAAATAAATACTCCTACATATGTGTGGATCCTCCTCTCTTGTACCATAAGAAAGTGGAACAGCAGCACCCTTGCTCTTTATTAAATGTTTAAAAATTTAAGAAAACTTTTTTCGTTCAATTGTTATTAAAAATGCCAAGCCTATTAGTCTATAGCTCTTCTGGTTTGAGAATAGCTGAATAAATCTTCAATAAAAAGTTCTATAATAAGTGTGTATATGTCATTAGATTGGACATTGAATGCCATCAAGTACTTGGAACGGGTTTAAAATGTCATTTGGAACTCGATTGTTTGGAGCTCTTATAATCAATGGTTTTATATGCCATGCTTCCTTACTTCATAGTCACTTATGGGGGAAATAAGTGCCCTGTATTAAGTATTTAAGAAATTTTCACTGTATTCGAAGTATAGATTTATTCGAATCATAGATTAATGTTGGCCTTGGATAGCAGATCATCATCGTAGGTAGAGGTATAGTATTTAAAAAATGCAAGTAAAATTTACATTCTTTTTACGTTCTTCCCTTTGAAAGTCTAGCAAAAAGATCTTTTATCTTTTATAAATTATATGAAATTACTTTTATCGTTTAGATAACCCTTTAATTTCATGTTCATTAGTTTCTGCACCTAAGGCAATTGAAGAAATAAAACAACAAAAGAATATCCAACCACTGAAAAAGGCCAGTAATGAAAAGATAAAATAGAAATACGAATAAAACCTTACTGGAGACATTTGTCACTCTTATTTGCTTTTGGAATTTAACCGCTGAATATTGAAGTCAAAAAGTAGAAAAAAGATATTGACAAGTAACACAAAAAAACCAAAAACAAAAAAGTCAACCAGAAAATGGTTTTTAGTTTAACTGGCAGACTTTAGGTTTAGAAATGGAAAACCAAAATCAAGTAAAAGATGAAGAACATTATTCTTTTGGTTATATTTTGGCATTGTTTTAGTTTCAACCACATGGTTTCTACAGAAAAATAAATAAATTGAAGTGCAATAAGTAGTAGTAAAAGTGTTTTGCCATAACCCATGTAGTTATATAGTCACCTAAACGGCAAAAGGGCGTAACAATAAAAAAAACTTATAATCGATTTTTTGACTGATTATGGTGCACTGGATATGCTTCTATAAAATTTTGAATTTATATGTCAGCAGACCCTTTAAATCTGTAAGATCTTTAATTGTACAACCTTCTTTGCTTATCCTGTAACAAATAAAAAGCGTTGTTAGTCTCTTTTGCATTTTAGGTAACGATATGCATTAAATCCCATATTTTTATTAAATTGTATGCATATCACTCTACTTTTGACCATGACTCATTTAAGGAAACTGAAAATTCTTAACCTGATTTTCCTGCAAAAAGAAAAATCTATCATTGTCGCCTTGTTTTCTTACTCTCCCTTTATTCAAATTGGTCCTTGACATAAAATATAGTAGTTATATATGTACCGAGCGAACAGAGTCATCTTATGCCAATTTCCTGTTACCGAGCCAAAAAATACTTTTCTTTTCACAAATAAAACAAAACGAAATTTGTTGGCTACAATCTATAACATCTACTTTTGGTGCCTGGAGTGTTTTTACTTTTTTTTTATTTTACAGCCTTGAGTTCAATTATCGTTCCAAAACTTTCATTAAAAAGCCTTCAAATTTATAGAACACTTGGTAAATGCTGCTTCCTTTTTAGGAGAATGTTGAAAAACAAATAATAATTCGTTCTTGTTCATTTTGAATATTTGTATTCAGTGTTAAACCTTAAGTTATCCTTTGCTTTTCATTTTATTCACTTTCTTATAAAGTAAAAAAAAAAACAAAAAAAAATTTCAAACTATAATTTGCCGCATACTACCCCTCTTTGCTTTTTCCTTGAACTTTCTTTCTTTCTGTTTTTCGAACAGAATGGGTGCTGCATGAGTACGACTTCATCTTCTGAGTGTCTAGTAATCCAGTAATCATTACCGTTGGTTGTACTCAGTAAAAATGCAATTTTTCATAACAACAAAAACATTTAATTTTTCATAATAGTTGAGATTATTTTATTTTGATGTAAAGAATACATACATACAGAACATAATTGGCCATTACAACCCTTCAGTCAGGATTGCGGCCTAGCTTCTCACACCACTTATGTTGTGTGTGTCAATTTTATACATGAGTGACGGTACCTACAGTTTAAAGTCGACACCGAACGACAGATTTTTGAGAAACTTGCCGTCTTGCTGTTCACACGATTCCCTGATCTATGTTGTTCAGTTGCTTCTTAGTAATAATCGGATTAAAAAAAAAATAACATTGACACAAAATTTGAAATGTACACTCTTAACGAGACACCCTAAATTATTATTTTGTCGTTGAATTGATATTGTCAGAAGGTCGCTGTGTAATACTTCGTGATATTTTTTAATTTTCTTGATGCCAAATTATTTTCGGACACACGCTAATTTATAGTAATTTATAGGAGTTACCCAGTATTCTCATTCGTCGAACTTTCAGTGGTCCAAAGAACTGACTAAGCTTTATTCACTGTTATAAAACGTATGCAGTCAATTATTTTCAAATTATTCTTTACCAATATTGGAAATTATTTTCAAACATTCCAGTTACTTTCAGCAAAAATAAAGGTGCTGTAAATATTCAATCCCCTTGAAGTCACTATTAATAATTACACTATGCGACAAAATTCAAAAAAATAAATACTCCCGAGTAACTACCTAGCCTAAGTTGTTTAGTTAGTTAAGTAGAATTCAAAATTTTTTATATTTCTCGAACCCTTCAAACTTGTTTTATTTGATAAAAACTGTTGTTTTGGACTTTACGCTGAAAAATATTGATTACACAAACATTTCTGAACCAATGTCCAAAATTTAAACCTTATTGGAAAGGAGAGGGATGGGCCTTTCAAACGATATACATACATACATTATATGATTTAATGTGCTATGCGGTTTGATGAGGTAAACTTGACAATCGCGATTTTTTCATATTTTTTCAAGTTTGTCCGTTCATAGTAGCAAACTTCAATTGAAAATACGAAATAAGTAATGAGATTCTGAAAGTACATTACCTTGTGAAGAGAGTTTTACCAAGTTTACCCCATCAAAACGCATAAGATATAAGTTTGAACAAAATGTTTATGTATACCATTCTGAAGATTAATCTCTTCCCTTTTTAAAAAACTTTGGATTTCTAAAATAGGTTCAAACATATTTTGGTAATCAATGATTTTGTGTGAAAAGATCAAAAAATCAGTTTTTGTCAAATAAAACAAGTTTGGCGGGTTCGAGAAATATAAAAAAAAGTGTTTTTGTGTTCCACTCAACCTAGTGAATAAGTTAGACTATGAAATAACTCGGGTGTATTTTCACTGTCGAACCGTGTAATATGTCTCAACAATGAACTGTTTCACGAGTAACACGAGCAATTTGATAAGGAATATGCTTAAAATGGCGTCTAAATTGTTGCAAGAGGCTATTGACAACAGACAAATTGGTTGCAGATGTTGTTCTGGAGCAGAAGTAGCATCCATTAGCATAATAAATTCCTTCATATTTCTACAAGGACTATCGACATAAATATAACAACTTTTCAGGAGGTATGCAAGTCGAGATTTAAATTATATTAAAATTTTTATCAAAATTATGTAATATCCCCAATTTAGTCGTTTGATAATGTTTCAATTGTATACGACAAAGCAAACGTACCTTCTAGTGAGCACGACTTGTCAAACATAGAGGGCGAGTGCTGTATTGTATTGGATGTTAACCGAGCTACTTCCCGAGGGACTACTTACTGGTACCAAATTCTAGCCTCACTCTATTTGTCTTTCTACTACTGGCCTACTATTACTATTGATGAAATTTTAAACCTTTCGGTGTATGTATGTAGGTTGACTAAATATTTATTGGCAAAAACATTTAAAAAAAAACCTTAGTTCTCAGTGCACAGAAAATGTACGGCTAAGAACAGCAAGCATGGAATAGCTGGTTTCTGAATAAGGAAGAGCTCAGAAAAGCATCATAGATCTCTTCGTCGGTAAGTCAGATTTAAAGAAACTACTGAAAGAGATATTCGACTCTATAAGGATGTTATCTTTCAATATTATAATGGTGGCTTTAGCGCTTCCAAAGAGTAAAATAAATTAATTTAAAATAATTTGTAGTTTTGAATATGGCGGGAGGACACCTACAGGGTAGCGACCTAGACGTTCTCTCGTCCTTCGACTATTAACCAAACCTCTAGGCCAAAACTCTTAGGTGCGTCACCCGCTAAACACACATCAACGAGACGCTACACCATACCAAACTGCCATCGCCACACCCCATCCCTGTTGAAAACATGCATCGTCGTGTCGCCAGTTAAGCCCACACTAGCTCGAACTCGTACCCGGCCTCTCCGCCACTCATGTATGAAATTAACATACACAACATAAGTGGTGTGAGAACCTAAGTCATAATCCTGACTGAAGGATTGTAATGGCCAATTATGTATGTATGTATGATGTTAATTAATACATTTCAAGTCATAAGTACAAATGATATAGAAATTAATTTTCAAAATGAAATAAAACATTAGATCCTGGTTGGCATCTCTCAGTAATATCGATAGGTTTACAAAAAAGGTGCGTATTTTCTTCTTTCATTCTGGGTGTCCAAGAATTCTTATTTTTAGGTTCTCAAGCGCCGGACAATAATAGAAAAAAGATTTTGTGTTCTTCTCTTATTCCTCGTCGTTACAGCTTGGGCAGACGTAATAGTGCTTTCTCCCCTCCTACGCTATCTTGTGATGAACGAACTGCTAGTGATGTTCAATCATGTTGGTTGTGGAGCTATTGCTTATGGAGATGACGTGGTATTTAGAACATCGTCCAGTTTTGCGGATACTGCTAGAGATAGAATGCAACTGGCTCTGAAGAAGGTTGGCGAATGAATATCTGTTCGCTGCTTGGAAGTCCTTCTCGGGAAAACCGAGGTGGTACTCTTCACTAGGAGGTGGATGCCTAGTATGATGGGAATCCCTTGATAGAGCTACTAACTTGAATCAGATGGGGTGGCTGGAAATGTGATAATAAGTGGTGCCTTGCACGCTTCTCCTACGGTGACACTGGAGATAATTTTGGGTCTCCCACCGCTTGATCTACATTTCAGGGGTGTGGGGGCTCAGACTGGCAGGCGTCTCTGCGCGACTGGACAATGTCGTGCATCAGATGCTGGTCACTCGAGAAGTATGGGAAAATATGAGAACGTCAGGGACATTGGCTATATGATGCCACGATATGACTTCTCAAAGAATTTCAGGACGAATATTCCAGATAAGAAGGTCGGGATAAATTACACTGTGCACCTCGTAAAGGACTCCTTCCAAATATTTATTGATGGATCCAAGATGGGACCGTTGGTAGCAGAATTTACTCGGAGTCAATCGGTATAGCTGAATCTATAAGCCTACCGGATTACTGCTGGTCTGAATTTAAATCGATTTGATTCTAATTGAAAGAACAATGTCTGGCGACCGTCGAAGTAAAACATAAGTTCAGGTAATACTTTGAAGGTAATTAAGAATACAGAAATTTTATAATGTCCATATAGCTTGTTAGCTTAACATTTATTCAAACATATTTTAAAGTTTAATTTGATTCAATTCACTCCTGAAAACTTGTATGTAAAATCGTTTTTAATGAAAGGTAATGACAATAATGATAACATATCGCACCATTGGATATAATGTTTAGAGGCCAGTATAAAGCTCTGATTCCAATCCAATTTCTGGAATGATCTTGAGACAAAAATTGAACATTAAACTGAATAACCATTATGACCTGTGAAAAGTGATTCGAGTGGCATGGAATGACATACAGTATGAATAATGTCAGAGATTTCTGGAAAACCATCCTGGAAGTTTATAATTTGTTATTAAGGAGAAAAAAAAGGGGGGTGTGCTAATTACGTGACCAAGAAATGTTTTTGTTTTCTTAGGACATTGTTAGAATTTATCGGGAATACATTTCCACTTATCTTTCATTTGACAGATTATTGTTTAGTAAATAATTTAGGTTAGGTTGCCGAAAAAGCTTGATCAAATATTTTATAAATGTTAAGGAGTAAAAGGGTAAAATCTTTATAGGTATAGATTTACCGCCTTTTGGTATAAAGGAAATGTATTTTTTTTTTTAATAAAAATTTTATTTAAAATTCTTATATTTTGTATCATTTGGTACGTTGCATGACATTTTTTGCTACAAAAAAAAAATATAAATTAAAATGTGATATTTTGATCATACAAATGTATGCGAGACTGTCAACGACTTCAACAAAGAGTTCAATCACACTTTTACTGACACTACCATCTCATGGCCTACCAACTGCCACAAACAATCCTCATGTATGGTACTTGCCTGTGTACATCCATATTTTTAAGTAAGTATGTGTAAAAAGACAACGAATTACAAAATAAAAAAAAAGAACAAAAATTTATGTACGACTAACTGTCAGGTTCAGTTAAATATGAAAAACATGTTACAGAAATAATGAATGAGAATACATACACAGCCTGAGAATTGTTTATAAAAGAAAATAACGTGGTAACATGGAATAAGGAGTTCCTTCAGCACACTAACCATTGGAGTTGTAAGAATAGATTGATAAGGAGCATACTGGAGTATTATTATTATTGTATATTTCTATACCTAACTAAAGAGAATACTATCTTCTAATGGTTGACTAATGATTTTTTTAACACTCTGACAATTCAATTGAAAACGATTATAAGGAAATCAAGTTGCTGTCCTTACTAGGCGTTAATAGATGTAAGCTAGTATGCATAGGTTTATTAACAAGTGTTAATTAAATATGGCTGTAATAACGAAATTGTAATGAGTCTACTTCCTCTGCTAAGCGGATAAAGGTAATCCATAGAGTCCCATGCAAAGATCAACCCAATAGGAGTTAAGACCTAACTGTCGCTTAGTATTGCTACTTTCAGTTCCCAGCTGTTCCAGCCAAAGCTGAAGTGAAAACATCTACCAATGGCGTACCTATGAGCCTGGAAGATTATCGTAATTTGTTAATGGGTTCTGCATACCTCACTCTATGACTGAACACTCATTCTCTTGTATCACTACCTGTCTTCAATTCGTGCATCATATAACGGTCTATCTAGTCCATGTAGTTTCCAGGTTATCTTATTCACTCTTCTTAATCTGTCTAATTGTGTTCCATTTACATTCAGTTATCAGCTCACGAATCTCTCTGATGAATCTCATGTTCAAGCTGCTTCCAATTATTCTAGCACAGTATCCTAGACTTTATTCTTAACCATCATATATAACGGGCATAAATCAAAAAATATTCTTCAACTCGGCACTTCTTGATATATTCTCTATTTGGGACTGCATACCAGTTTACTGTACTCTAATATTTTGTCACTCATCCGGCCATCTTCGGGTTTATACACCTTTTATTCAGTATCCTATCTATAACACATACAGATAGATAGATATATGCAGGGATGAGGAAGAGGAGGAAATTGTTTTTAGCTACTACGGCACAGGGCACAATTAGTGTCTACTATATGAACAATTTAAGCAAACTATCAATTACAGACATCTACGACGCTTCATCGGAAGTATTGAACGGTTCCCCGATTTATAGGAAATTTTGAGTAAAAATAGTGCGATGTAATGTGTTAACGTCAATTTCACTTGAATAAAAGCATCAATAAGGGACAGTTGGAAATTGTATTCATTTAGCTAATGCTACAAACTGTCGTATCCCTATTTGATACAATAATTATTTATTTCCCAAGTTCAATTGGATGGGTGTATACTATACACTGTATAGTTAGTACACATGGTCTGGCATGACCGACTGAAATTTATTTCTTGTTGTTCTAATTACAAAATTATTTTGTGCAACATATTTTGTTTTTCAACACTGTATTTAGGTTTCGTTTTGTACAATTAAAAAAAAAATGTTTGTGCAGTCATAAATAATACACGACCGTCATGACATATCAAAGAAAAAAAAGTTTACGTAAAAAATATGCAATCCGCATATGTTTTTAAAATATTTTTCACGACATAGCATTGTCTTTTCAACATCCTACAACAGTAAGTTTCATGTCACAAAGAATATACATTTAAAACTCAATTGAATAGTTTACATTGCTTAGCTTTAATAAATAGATAGATAAGTCAGGGGTATGTTATGTTATATGCTCTCCATAAATGTTAAAAATAATCATTAAAAAAATACGACAATTTACGAAGTTTTGTTCTTTTTGTAATTGGTATTATTATGGTCTTGCCCGTGTTTATTCTCAGGCCTACAATCAAATTCACTTTAAATGATGTCGGAGATAGGTTCTTCAAATTTGCCTTTAGCCATCAATACCATATCATCTGCAGGCAGAGAGACAGTCTCAGACAGTCCACAAGCAGGCTCCACATTACTGGTGAAATAACACCAAACACCTAATAAGGTAGTTGTATTCACCCTTATTAGGTCATTTTCTGCGTATGTTACCACAGATTAAATGTTCTATACCTGGGTCAGTAATGCTATCGTGAGGAGTATTATCATATCAGCACTTTATGTCAAGGAATGCACGAAATATTATCTTTTTCACATTCAAGGACTCCTGAATGTTATCATCAAGCCTACAAAAGCTGAACTTACTGAATGTTGATTTATCTGCTCTAGAAGTTTATTGCCTAGGATCCAGTGGCATATTTTGCTAATATCCCGCATCTTTACTTTAGTGGTCCTCAATTTTCGCAAGTATTATCAAAATGAAAGACATGAGACTAATTGGTTTGAACGATTTTAAGTGTGTAGTGTCCAATACGATTAATTACATAATTAAAGTACTCTTTATGCGACCACAGAATAGGTGACAATGATTTTTAGATTAATCACAGCGGGCACAGTTTTATGATGGCACCGAACGGCAGATAAAAGGAACTTTTCATGGCAATTGTGTTTTATTCTCAAAACACAAGATTGCTGGGAAATAGTTTGTAAGTTTTGTTTTATCCTAGGCGTCTGAGCTAGGCTATTTATCACGGGTTGCCGTTCAAGAAGCCAACACACTACTCTCTAGACTACTTTAACTCCACAATACTAAACAATATAATAGACATTTTCGGTATAACGATCATACGGCCACTGTGATCACTCGGTATTCTTTTTTATAGGACATCCTTATAATGTCTCTTCTAAAGCTACCGGCCAGACAAACTTCAGAATGTTGCCGGGAGTCAACAATTCCAATTTCCAGCGTTGCATTTGATACGCACTCAAATGTTTCTTATTGGGATGTATTAAAAATGTGTTTCGACGATTATCAATTTCTAGTAATTTCTTGATATAATTCCTCAACAGAAGTTTTGATTGTCTGAAATCTATCTGTTTTAAGATATGTTTGCCCCCTTTATGTTCCGCTTGGTTGAGCATCTCTTTCCAAACATCCGCTATCACTAAACGGAATGTTTCTGACGCCATTAACGGCGTTATGCATTGTAATTGCTGAAAAATGATGAGAAGTCGCCAACGAAATTTTTTTCATATTTCGTTTTGATATCTGACCTGAGATTTGAACCGTAGACTCACGTCTAATAAGCCAAAAGCCAAAGTTTCTTAAAATATTTAATATTTTTACAAATTAAAACATTTTTACAAAAATTTCTTTAAAAACCTTATTTTTTATTTATTAATGCAAACAAAAAATAATTTCCTTAAAAAGGCATCCTTTGAGCAATTATTGATTTGAGTTTTGATTTTCTTTTCTTTTTTGTTTTTTTGTTTGTTTATTTCTGTATGCAATGAAGTTTAACATTTTCTTTATGACTTTAATGTCGATGGTCTGACCGTATGATTTATTTTTATTGATTTAATCGAATATTTACACTCACAACCAATACCATACGATGTGTTTCTGTCATGACGAATTTATTTACTTTTCCTAAGAAACAAAACATTATAAATATTTAATGAAATGTCGGTATGTAATGTCGGTATAAATATTACGGGTAAATGAACACATGAAATCTGTGCCTTTTTGATGTTGTTCAAAGATTTCTTAAACAATTTCAATCCTTATTTTCGCATTATTTTATTTCACATTAACAAACTTGGGAATAAATTTAATTTTTACAATAAATTACGTTCTTCAATTAAAGCGAAACAAACTAAACCTTCTGATTGAAATTCCATCAAAATGCAAAAGAAGAAAAAATATAAAACGATGTTAAATGTGGAACCGTACGACAATATCATCGCGTTATTCTGCCCACCAAAGAAAGCTTTATGAATTAAGTTATGGAAAAACTTTAACTTTAAATTTCAAGAAACAAGAATTTTAAAGAACAAATGCATTTCATAGTATAACTAATTGAAGCCCTGTAGCCCTGTAGCCCTCATCTCTAGGTTATCTTTGAGTTCAAATGGAATCCTTAACAAGTACTCTTCAGTATTTTAAGAAATCTTAGTATAAACAGAAGACGTAAAGACGTTAAAAAAGTTAAAAGATGAAAGAAAAACAAATTTCCAACCTCAAGAGAAATTTTCAAAGACGGAGAAGAGTTTAAGTTGACATTGTTGTCAAAGTTTCTTAGAATTACAAATCCGGAAAGAGTTCAGCATTTACTGTTTCGGATGGGTAATAAAAATACTCCAGCTATAAGCACAATGTTTATAATAATTCCCCGCTTAGAGCACTGATGCAGTGATGTAGTGAAATTATTTTAATATCTGCATACCACTTTTAAGCATTTCCCACTAATAGACGCAAAATTATACTTAAACTTTAAATTTAAAATCGTTTAGATGCACCCGCTTTGTGACAAATTTCTTTCCAACATTGGTCTTGTTCAGTAGCTCCTGCGTTCATGCGATTAACGCACCCGGATTTCTTTTCAAGGGATGTGTTAAGTTATTGGGTTGTACTAATAAAATAGAAACTCTAGAGCTATTGGAAGTGATATCGCCCTTAAAGTCATGTAACAGATTTATTCGAAAATGTAATCAAAAATTGGACACTGCAATGCAATTCCATAGATTGTTCCATATTGTTTCATTCTCCGCGAGGCAGAGTCTGTTGTATTTGGATTAAAGAATTCCCCGCTTATAAGCACTGTCCTGCAAACAATTTTTAAAGTTCTTATAATCGGGGAATACCAAACTAAAAATAAAGAAATACGTGCGATCCACAAATGAAGATACTTTTTTCATCGAATTAAAAAAAACATAATTAAAGAATCCCTTAACCGAGCAGGATTTTCAATGCCTTAATCATGAAGAGTATTCAAGACTTAAGAGACACGTGCTATGGGACCTCAATAATGGCTTGTTTCTGTAGGAAACAAAAGAAAAAATAAGAGTTTTCCCACACAAACAAACGTTCATCTGAAACCATTCACTTTCAGAAATAAACCTAAAACTGATAAAGGCGAGATTCTGAATTTCAAAAAATCGGTTGTTTTTGAAACTATTCAGGCGGTTTTGATGTTGATGCCAGAGTCAAACGATTGGTACAGTGTACCAATAATTGGTCTATGTTTTGAGCCGATTTATTGGCTAACACTACAATCCACAGCAACATTGCACATAGCTGTGCCACTGAACTGGAACTATGTTGAGGCCATCGTCTGAATATTCGGTAGACAAGTCGTATTATACAATGATGAAATTGGATCGATAATAATTGAGTGTTTTACAGGCAATAGGAGAGCACAATATGCGACAATTAAGAAAGTGATTCCTTTTTTCCGTCATTTAGTATTGATCCTGTGTGATGAATTAATAATATTCGGTTTTTTATGTACAAGACACACATTCCAATTCTTTTTTAAGTCATATTTGTTGATTTTTAAAGCATTTATTTTAATGTTACGAATTTATTTATTTATTTCAGAATTTAAATTTTTTTGTAAACAATTCAATAAAAAATTAAATTAATTCAGGTTACACAAAATATTACGTGCGTCAATAACTTTCAGTATCAATCACTAGTAAGAAATAATTTGCTTAAGAATCTTAAACTTTTATTTCATAGTTTAATACATCATAGGTGAATTGATAAGCCTCTGACTAATGTAGCAGTATAATATTCGATATCATTTTCCTTATTAAGGAGACGTTGAAGCCCCGATATCAACTCAAAAGTTGTCGTTATTTTAAGTTTGCGGATGCCCCGGTCCAACTCTTTCGACAAGTTCTCAATGAAACTCATGATTATTAATGATAATATCATGATAATAAATGATCGTTAAGGTCCTTATTTTTGTAGATTTTAAACGACACCTTACCATAGTACTGCCGACAGAACCGAATACATTGTGTTCGCCCTCGTGCGCCAAAATAACATCGTCCAACCAAGTTTCAAACTTTTTGAAATGCTCTTGACATAACTCAAACAAGTTTAAGAGATGGATTATGACCTTCTTTATGTGGTATATGGGTAATGATACCGCCTTGAGGAACTCATTTAGAACTTAGTTTCTATTTTCGTTACACTTACACGCGGCTTTATTTAAATTTTTCGTAGACTAGCGTTCTTTTAACATTCAATCAATTTTTTTCTTTATAAAATCTATTTTGCCTTCATTGTTATGTCTTCGAATTATGCCTCTACCTCCTAGATATGAATTACTTTACGCATTTCAGGAATGAGTTCAGTCTACCCGTCCGGAAACACAATATCAACAAAACCTGTGAATTAAAATTATGCATAGCGTGCTCAAACAAAAACAAACCGTCTACCATAAGTGAAGTTTTCAAACGGCAGTACTATCCCACAAAATATTATTTATTAATGACAATACAATTACATATTAAATCTATTACTTATGCTTGGTGTAGTGTAACAGACCAGATTCTCTGAAGGGAATCGTACCCACGACCATCACCCTCATAACCTAGCACACTACCAGCTAGACTACCAGGGTATTAAAATTAAGTTTACAAATGAATTACTTCGTTCTAGTGAATGCAGTCGTCGTGGTTTAATAGGTAGAGTTTTGGCTTATTCGATATGAGGCCGCGGTTATAAACCCATCTCGAACAAAATGAAATATAAAGAAGTATTTCTTCAGCGACTTTTCAGCAGTTTTCTGGCATAAACACTGAAAGTAAATGAAATTACCAGGAAATGTTTCTCAAAAAATCTGTCATTCGGAATCGACTTTAAACTGTAGGTTTTGGCACTCATGGATACAATTAAAAAGCACAACAATTGTGGTACGAGAAACTCACTGCCTATATACGCTGTTACTTAGCATGGCTACACTCACATAAAGTAAAAATTATGAATACGCCTTGAGGCGATTTTTTTAAAAAAATGAGGATTGCCAAAAAAAAAAAAAATAAAAATGTAACACAATACATATTTGGTTCGTATTTATTTTATTTTTTTTAGATTTTTATAAATTTATCTCGGGCAACGGAATGTATTTAAGAAAATTTGTTCTACAAAAAAGTACAATTTTATTCCAAAATTGTCATCAAAGTAATGAAATCGGGTAGAGTCCGTGATTTTACTGTTAATAAAGTGGGCTCATAGCTTATTTGAACCACCATCTTTAAAATAATTAAGCTCAGATAATTTTCAAACGAATCAAAATTTAAAAGAAAATTTATTTTCTATCAAATAAATTTGAAATGAAAGAGAAATGGCAAAGAATAACCCTAAAAACCTCTGGAAAGTTAGTATAATTTATGAAAAAGTTCTTACAGTGGATATATAAGTAGGATAATGAACCAAAACGTACAGTTAATATGAAAAAAGTGGTTTGTGAGTAACAGTATCAACATAATAAAGTGATAAGTACACTTGATCGTCAAATATTACGCGATAACCGCAAAAATGAGGACGACATTTTCCATCAGGTAGACATCGCATAGAAAGACTTTTCTATCAAGTTTTTGTCTAACTTAATTGAGTCAATGCCACGCAGATATACTGTAATTTTGGAAAATTAGGCCAACACGATAAAGTATTAAATATTTTAAAATGTTTATTAATTTAATTAAATATGTTCTTCAGTTTTATCATGTAAAGTAAGCGAGTATTGTTTATGTTTTATGAATATTTTTGTGTTTAATGAGAAATATTTTTAGATGTCTTTAATTTTTATGAGAAACAATAAATTTATCAGAGTTTTAAAATTTTATTGAACTATAAGTAGGGTGAGAAATTTAAAAGTTTCAACGAAATAAAAAAAAGGGTTTGAATATTTGTGAAATTATTTTTTTTTGTTGTGAGGTACAATTGTTCCGGTTAGAAAGGGAATATTATTTCGCATAATACTTTTCTTTAACGGCGTCCCAAAAAAATAGTCCAACGGTCGCATCTTTTAGGCAAGCAATTAGCATCACTGTTCCGTTTAATTAGAGGGTTATCAGATGTTTGAGGCAACAAATCGATTGTGTCAAGTTGCACCAAACATCATACACCCCAATACCATGAAGAAGTGGGTACAAAAAACCCGGTTATCATTGTACGATAAGTGTATCCATTGATCCACAAGCCACACCAAACAGTTACTTGTAATGGGTGTTTTGGTTTCTGTAAGACTACATGTGGGTTTTTTGAGCCCCAAATGCGACAATTTTGTTTATTAACTAAAATGATTTTTTTTGCAAAGTCGACATCATCCCACGGTTGTTCAAGCGTAATGGGCTTGTTAGTCAACCGTAGAGAACGTATGAACGCAACGTACGTTAATGTTAGAACATTTGTATAGTTATAGAAGAGACATCTGTCAACGAAGAATGTATATAAAAACGATGCAGAACGCAAAGCAAAACTTAATGCAAAGAAATTGGTATACAGACATTTGCATGAAGTTAGCTGTTCAGAACAGTGATGAGTGTTATTAAGATAAAGCAAAATCCAAAAAGTTGAAATCGATCCTTAATTTGAATAAGTTATATTTGCTTCTTAAATTTTATGCTATTACATATATATATTCTTGTAATTAATTATATCATAATTTATTCTTGTAACTACATTTTTGGTTTAATCTGAGTCAATATTTATGGAATTTAGATATAAGTAGAGTCGAATACCGTTCTATTCAAAGTGTTTTTCTGCTTTTTTTTATTAAATTGCAAAACAATACCTCTAGCTAGAATAGTAATAATAAAGAATATTCTCTTTTTTATTAACATTAGAATCATAAGAATGTGTATTTCCAAATTTTAAAGCTTAAAAAAATGTATGTATAAATAGGAAAGGACATCTACAGCACGGTACGTTACGTTACGTTACGTTGGGCTAAGTGGCCCATAAATCGGTTAATTCCGTTCAGTGTAGATAATTTATTGAATTATGTGGCAGAATAGAATGACATAAGTATTGCCAGATCCGAAAAAACAGATGATTTAAATTTAGAGCTAAACATATATACACAGTTGTTCAAAAAAATAGATTCATCACGATCTAACATCTTTAAGGCCAATAAAACATTACAAAAACCAGATTACATATTTTTTTTATTTTGGTAAACTTATAACATAAATAATGTATACATATATGTAATATGTATGTATGTGTATTACATATACTTAACATATATATTACTTCCTTCACTTTACTAAATATGGCTCAAATAATTTACATTTTCAAGACGAGATGCACTTACTCTTGAAAAAAATGCGCAGATTATTTTACGAATTTACTTAGAAAGAGAAACCTTAATATTGTAAATCTACAAACATCAATGTTATCTAGGGATACCCATCTGGGAAATCCCGAATTCAAAAATCCTGGGGTTTTCGGGATTCACAAATCCCGAATCCTGGGATTTCTTACAATTTTTTTCTTTATAAAGTAAGAAAAAAAACTGAGTTTACAGGACTGTTTTTTTTTTTTTTGTTTAATATTACATTAAATAACACCCATGAAGTTTTTCAAGCGTATCATGCAATAATTAAGTAAATATTCTATATTACTCGTCATCGAATTGAATGAGAACCAAACTTCCATTGTTAAAAAGTTAAAGGATGCTTCCGAGATCAAACAATATCTGTTAATACAGCTGATGATTTAGACAACCAGCTTTCTAAAGAAATAGATTTATTTGAATTACGAAGTGTTAGAGGTGAATAGTTATATCCTGCATATGGCTATCTTGAAACAATTTTGCCCACAAATGTAGATTGCGAAAGATGTTTTTCAGCTGACATTTGTTTCTTCAGTAATGTGTTCATGTATGTATTTTATTTATTTTTTTATTATTAATTAACGTTTTTCTTTGTTAATTTTTGTTCTGTTTTTTATTTTATAATATCTGTATCGTAATAAAGATAAAAAGTTTATGAAATATTTAATAAAACAATTGTTTTTAATTTTTATTTATTAAGAGAAAATTCCGAAATCCCAGGAAAATCCCGGGAGTTTTAAAAATCAATCACGTTTGGTATCCCTAATGTTATCACAATAAAATGACAATCACGGTAGCATATAAGCGCTTTTGTGCATAAATTATAATAAAACACCTCCTTCTGAATAGACAATTTGCATATGTAAGTGTAAATGGTTGTAAATTTGTTAGTTACCATTGACACACATTGACACATTTCATCAAAACAGCATGTCGTTAAATCTGTTCAATTCTTGTTGTCAGTCTTTCATATGCCACCACATACTGCTGATGTTATTAATCTCAAGTAATCAGTCGTTTATGAACACACATATACACACAGACAGACAGTCAGAGATACAAATATTCAAATGACATTGAAAAGTCATAGAAACATGAATAGTGATAGAAAAATGGGGGAGATTGAATAAAAAAATATTTACGTATTCATTTAAAGGCCTTTTCTTTCCCACTTCTTATGCTTTTTTCAAAACATTAATGAATGCGTAAAGAAAACACACACAAATGAATGATGTTGCTTATACCATATTAGTTTTGCAAACACATGATTATTTCAACATTTTATGACATAAAATTTATGTACATATTCACATATATATGTATGTATATGTATTTAAGTTATCTATCACCACACCATACATATATGTGTGTATACATATAGAAATAAATTTACCATAGCACTCATACATTATATTGTTGCATGTTGTATGTAAATGAACATACAATCAAACATGTATGCATAGAGAAGAAAATATTCTAGCTAAAGCTTCATATTAATTTCTGTTTAAAAACCCCTTAAAAACAATTACGGTTTTTCGCTTAAAATCAAAAAATATTTTCTGCATGAGAAACAAAATTTATCATGTGGAATATCTACGGTTGTGAAGAGAATGTGAAATCAAATCGTATGACACTTGGAATACGCACATACATACAAATTTAGTAATCACCATCCGCATTTTAAAGTAGTATAGAACTACATTCTAGCAAACACAAACCCGTACTTCAGTTTTGTCCGATACTGTATATGAACGAAAAATTATTTTAAACTGTGTGTGTGTGAATCGAATGAATTTTTATTGAGACTTCGGAAACTGTTTAGAGTAAAAAGAGGAGAAATGTATACGCGAGCGTGCGATGTGTATTAATTTAAGTTTTCCACAGTGCTTTTCTTGTTGTTTGTTAAATAAAAAAGCAATTCGCTTAACAGTAGTGAATATTTTTTAGAAATTTATACTGATGTTCTATAATAAACCTAGGACTTGGCAGCTTTCACTGCACTTTTTTGTAAAGTGCTAACTGCGATCAAGTATATCTACATCTGAGATCAAGTACAATTCAAGCTTGTATATTTATATTGGGTATGCAAGTTGTAAAAAAATTTTTTGTATTTTTTGGTATTCCCTAAAAATGCTTGAAGTTCCTCACAACATGACATGACATAATAGCAGACAGCATTTAAGAGGAAATTATAAAATACAAACTGAAAACAATATACTTCAAATAACTTCAATTTCAAGTAAATATTCTATACGTGACTGTTGAGCCACCACTTTTGTTTTTAGGACCAACACTCAGGTGATAACTCCTACGCATGCAGTACTGTGTTGGAACAACTCAAAGATAGATGTGACAAATGTTTTCATTGATACACAGATTTGTTTTTATAATAATTCTCGCTTTCTTTTTCTATTGCAATTAATCATATATAATTAATGTCAATGCTCAGACAATCACAAAACACCCTGGGAATCGAACCCACGGCGTCAGTACTTGAAGTTTCAACACACTACCGCTAGACCATCGAATAACACGAATTATTCGAATTAGCGAGCAAGTTTGCCTCTGTAATGTTTCTTGAACAAATTTTTTGTTCATCCATTTTTAAGGAAGGAAACTTCCTTATATTTGGTCGACTATGAATTATGTAGGCCTTGTGCAAACATCAAGTACTTCAGAAATGTTGAGATGAATATATACACCATGGTTATTGTAAAAAAAATTAAATTTTAAATTAAATTTTTCGATCGAGGTATTCACACTGCAAGGAGACCAATAAACATAGTGTACAGTCTTCAGTGCATCCTAAAATCTATAAAGCATAGCAGCGGTAATATGGTTGATTGAAAATAATTATTACCTCCTATGTATGGTATTATTTTCGAATATCGTCTACTAGATATTTAGATAGTAACTGATAATGTTGTAATCGTGCGTAATTTAGGGTCACATTATGATGACTGAGCAGTTTGTCTATTTATCTATCAATCCATCGCACAGAGACATCTAGCGTTAATGGCGTTATTGGAAGCTGAATCACCAAGTCCACTAAAAGAATAGTCGCTTTTTTTAGCCAACACAGAACATTGAGTACTACGCTGACTACGTTCTCTGAGATTAAAGAAATTTAATGAAACTTTGATTTTGCATTTGGAAAATATTATTAATTCACACAATTGGTCATTAAGACCCTTCCGTCAGGATTACAACCTAACTTTTCACAACACTTATGTTGTGTGTTTTAATTTTATAAGTGGCTTGACCTACATTTTTAATATTTACTATAAAAATTGTTAAAATAGAATGAGAGTCTTCCAAAATGTATGAAGACACAGTTGTTATACAGTTGCGCTACTGTACTTAAATTATACCAAACTTCTAAGCCCTGTAACCAATTACTTTGTTTATGTTTACGAATAAAATGTTCGAAAGTACGAAGCGGGGACCTTATGTCCCACAATCTTAGTTTTTCTTTAAAATTTTTGCAAATTGTAAAATGAAATATTTTGTAATAAATACGTTTTGATGTTATTATTAAAAATAAAAACTGAAAACTAATAAATTTATTATTTTATACTTTCAAAATGTAAAATATTTTTAGTTCTTTTATGCTAATTTATAAACAAAAAAACCATTCTTCTTTGGAGGTACTTAGTGATCCCACTCCATACTTTATGTCAAAAATCGAGTTTGGCGCTCTAAGGATTAAATACGTTTGCGTTGCTAATTTTTTGGATTCTCTTCGGTAGTTGGTTCCAAAGACGAGAGCAATAAATAAAGAACTGACGATCAGAAAAGGCAGTTTTATATTAATTTTAGTGGCATCTCTGGGACTTCCAAAGGAATAAAAATTCCAATAAAATCTTAAACACAGTTTACTTTATTCATTTACTTAATTATTTATTTAATGAAAAACGTGATATTGTACAAGGCTATTATTTCGAAGTCAAGTTACTGACTATGATATAAAATATACATTTCTCGATCTGGTTAGTTGATAATGGGAAATGATAGGAAATACTGTTACGTTTTTACCTTTTAAAAACGTTTCTAATATGAGCTCGTAGATTGCAATTAAAAATAAAAGTAAATTTGTGTTTAATTCTAATTAAATTCTTTATTATTCGCACAATTTTGTGTGCCACCATTCACAATTGATTCTAACAACAACAATTGCGATAAACAATAACAATTTTTACACATTTGTTCTGTAGATCTTTATAACGGAAATCTTCAACCCCGATTGCTTTATTCACACGCACAGTATCTTCACACAAGACTGACTGAGCTTCTACTCCGACTTTGCACGCTATGCCTGGCCTTTTATATCGCGACGTAAAGAGTCTGGTGAATGTTCTAGAAGGCGAACGTTCGTGGCTTCGCCTTCTCGAAATCACCATAAATGTAGACAACGATATTTACATTTATTAATGCTTTCATGTTTGTTGTTTTTGTATCTTGTTTACGTTCGTTTTTACAGTGTTGTTGTTGCTTTTTGTTTACTTGTTTATCCCTTTTTCGTTGTACTGATGTTGTTGTTTTATTCTTCTTTATTTGTCAATCAAGCAAGTAAGTCGGTTGTTTTGTTTTTTTTTCCATTTTCGTAACAATACTATACAAATATTTAAAAATGAAACGTTCGAGCAATACAGATGGGATACACTTTCTTATTTTAACATTTAACATTTAATAATTAAACATTTAACATTAAAAAATTGTTTTGAATCCTATTTAATTGAATTTTGTGACATTTGCTATATCATATGCTTGCGCCTATTAATCTTATTATTAATCTTATTATTAAATTAATAAACTTTCCTCTATAGGACCAGTTCGGCTCTGTATTGAATTAACATTCCTTTTTTTATGTACTGTGATGTTGATACGTTGATAAGATCGTGCACCAGCTGTTGTTGTTGTTGTAATTTCTCACAAATGTTAAGTAGTACTTGTTATGCGTACTGGTCTATACCGGCACTTGTCCTAAGATTTTATATCAATTCGGCTCTACATTTATGAGAGAAATATCGAATAGAAATGAGTTATTGGGAAAAACTAAGTAATAGTGCTCCGAAACAATCTATTATTGAAACTTGAACGTCAATACCATGACAAACTGATAATACGGGTTCATGAACGAAGGTATGAAAACGATTTGATATTCTTCGAAACGTATTCAACTACTGAAGCGGTTCACAATTGTTTCGGATAATATTAGGTTTTAGGATAGTATGCATATATTTCGATAACACATATTGAGAGCAATAAATACATAAATTTCTCAAAGTTGAATACAATTATTTACGGTCTTTTACTCAATGTTCTGTATTAGCCCACCTCTGATTTAAACGCGTAACGATTGATATTCAAAGAAAAACATCTAAAACTGACGATAATTGTTAAGGTAAATCATCAATGACAAAATTAAATACGTCATCAATGTGCGCACAAAATGTTGTAGGGTGTTAAGAAGATCAGAAAGATTGTGAAAGGCCTACGAAAAAAGAAAGATTATAGTAAATAATCATATCACATCATATGCATTCTTACTCATAAGAGATACCTTATTCATAAGAGATATCAAAAGTGTAACTGTAAGTTCAGAGAGGAATTAAAATAATGAATTAAACAATTGTGTATTTATTGCAAAATTTATTTGTTTGCGAAGATTTTAATGCAAACAATTTAAAACTTTTTATATTTATGTTCAACAATGAGGGAAATCAAATTAAAAAAAGAAATAAGATTGCTGAAGAGACGCTTTTAGAGTACTTCATCCACTATACAGTCCACACAATCGACCTAGTAACCTAGCCTTATCGTTTTTGTACTCATTACAGTATTCTCCATTCAAATCACCCAGCAAGATTACATTAGTGCTGTAATTCAAGGACTTTAAGATGTCGAAATGCCGAAATGGCTTTGTTCTTAACTTGTTATCCTATTTACATTGCATTGATGGGATATCTTGCCAATAAATTACAACTTGTACTAGAAATAATGCCAAACTGCTATTGTTTGCATCACATTTTTGATGTTTGGGCTCAAATAGCACTAGCGAAAATAGGCGTCAAAGAATTGTGTTTAATGTGAACCGAGCAGATTCGAGATGGTTTGAGTTATGCACAAGACTCATAAGAGAATAGTCATGTCGCCATAGACTTAAAGAAATCAAGTTTTAGAATAGCTATGGATTCAAGTTTAATATGTAGTATCGAGAAGTTTGGCAATACAATAAATACAGATTGAGGGAGAATTTCTGCTCTTTGTCGTCCACTTTTTTTTTCAAAAATTATTGATGTATTTGGTGATAAATCAAAGGTAAGGCATCAGGTCAGACATCAAAAACGAAATATGATAAGATATTTCTTCATCAATTTACTTTCAGCAGATTTCTGTCAAAAAAAACTTTAAACTATAGGTCCCGTCAGTCAAGTATAAAATTAACGCACACAACTCATGAGTGGTGTGAGAAGCTAGGCCGTAATTCTGATTGAAGGTCGTAATCTTAATTGAATTAAAATTGTAAAACTTACAATATAAACTAAAAATAAAACAAAGTTTAAGATGGGACCAACCAGGTTTTTCATATTCATTTTAATAACGCACATACGACAAACGGCCACGGTTCAAACCCTAGGTCAGACATCTACAAAAAAGCGAAATATGAAATAATATTTCTTGAGCAACTACCCATCAGCAGATTTCTGACAAAAAAATTCAAAATATTCCTCAAAAGCTGTATTTTGGAGCCGACTTTAAACTGTACGTCCCGCCACTCATGTATAAAAATTACACATGCATAGTGGGAAGCTAGGCTGTAATTCTAACTGAAGTTACAACCCATCAGTAGTGATTAATTATAACCAATTATGTAAATTAAAAAATCATCTTTTATTTTTGGTTCTATGAACTACCGTTTTAAAAAAGGACTTTTCTTTTCTTTTCCTTGACTCAATACAGATTGTTTTTTTTATTGTTCTTTCATTTTCCTTTACAATATTAAATATTGTTAGCAACAGTTTCTTAAGCTAGGCTTCAATAATATAAAATCGCTTACAAAGCATTTTCATAATCACGGCTTTTTTACGTTAATTTGATTGGCTAGAATGCGCACTAAATTTTAATTTGGCAAAATTTTAATTACAAAGCATATTTTTATTATAATGGGTATTTAAATAAATATTGTTCCGAAAATGGAAATGGTGTAACATCGTTTAACATTAAAATGTTAAACAAAAGCTACAAAAACAAAAACAACGGACTTGTTTGCCTGATTAACAAATAGACAAAAATAAAACAACAACATCAATATAACGAAAAATTGATAAATACGAATAATAACAACAACGTTGAAGGGACGAACGTAAACAAGATACACTAACAACAAAAAAGAAAGCAACATGTTTACATCCATAGAATTCTCGTGAAGGCGAGACTAGAACCTTCGCCTACGAGAACATTCATCAGACTGTTTACGTCGCTATATAAAAGGCAAGGCAAAGCAAGAAAAGTCGGAGTTAAAGTTCAGTCAGTTCAGTCAGTCTTGTGTGAAGACGCGTTGCGTGTGAAGTAAACCAATCGTGGTTTGAAGATATCCGTTACAAAGATCTGCAGAACAATTGTGCATTAATTGTTATTTTTTATCGCAAAGGGCATAAACAAAGGAATAACAAATAAAGCAATTGTTGTTGTTAGAATCAGTTGTGAACAGTGGCACACAAAAGTTGTGTGGATAATAAAGGATTTAATTAAAATTAAAAACAAATTTATTTTTATTTTTTACTTGCAATCTACGAGCTCATATTTCAAACGTTTTTAAAAGGTAAAAACGGTATCTTACAGACTTTATTTTATTTAAATTTAAAGATAGAAAGCAAATAATGACCCAATATGTTTTTGCTAACTGTTCACTCAGGAAAAGAAATGGAAAAATTGTTTTTGTTTACCCAGTTATCCATCAAAAGCACTCTATTGGTCGCATTTAAGTTTTAAGTTTAGATAACCTGGAGATTGTTTGTAGGTTTTTCCTTCCATAGTTCTAAAGGAATGAAATCAATGAAATAAAAATAATTGCAAATAATAAAAATATTTATTTATGTTTTGAAAATTATATTTAATAGCATTAAATCAAGTCACTCCCCTACCCCAAATACTTTGCAAATTATTTATTTTCCTATTTTTTGTTTTCCTTTGGATTGCTTTCTGAGTTACATACGAGTTTTTGACCCAGATTACGATTGATGGCGCTTACGTGCTGGCCCTAATAAATTTAAAACAAAATAATTATATTTTTACACGAAATGGAAACTTTTTTACTTTCTTTACTTGCCGGTAATTTGCATGTTTGAAGATTTTGAAGCAAAGAACTAATTTTTTATAACTCCAAGAAAAACAAAAACCATCTGAAGTTCGTTTAGTTTTATTGCCTTACGTGTATAGTTGTTCATTGTAAACCATCAACCGCATCTACTTCATACCAGAGTATAAAATAATTGAGTATGAGTATAAAATGACTAAACTTCCAATGAAGCAGTCAAGACGATTCTGCAAATAATTACTTTTCAAGGATATTATCACGTAAATTTTTACGAATTATCTTAATTTATAAGAAACAGTTACGTAGTTGCTTGAACGATAAGTTTCCAACAAGCCTTTTGTTACGGATATTTAAAATTTTTTAATGTTTGAATTATATCTCTAAGATATTACTGTACTGCTTAACGGTTTACCAGCCAAGAGTCGCATTTATAGCCACAATACAAAAAATTCAGTCTTCAACCTAATCCGTTAATCCTTTAACATTTTCTTGACTCTCCTTACTTCAGTAAACAGAAATTATAGCGGTAAGCTCCCAATGATGATGGGATTTGTCTTAAAAAACCTTAAGAACTTCTTCTCAAATATCAATCGAAGAAGAAATGCATAACAAACCCGTTATTTTTTATCACTTTAATATCTTAGAGTATAAGGAAGTTTGATAAAGCAATACACATAAGCTTTTTACATTCCGAACATTCTTGTATCTACCTTGAAAGCACTGCATCTAGCTTGAAACCACAGTCCAAATGTTTTGCATAATTGAAAATTTCACGGCGGATGGTACTATACAATATTAATTGTGAAATAAATAAAATAACAAAATAAAAACAAATGAAACAAATAAAACTTAGTCAACTCTTTACTTTCCAATGATAATGGCAAAGTCGTTAATATGAGTAACAATAATAACATTCGAGGCAAACGTGATCACGTAACTCTGCGTCTTAACGTAGTGTGGTGGCTAATGAACCATGTATTGTAATGACCAAACATGTATTCAATTACAAACTCAAAGATAACACAGCAAAAGGAACAAATGTCAGCATTAACTATTTGCAAACTATATAAACTTTCTATAATTCCTTCTTTTAGATGACGTTTCTTAAATAATTGAAACAAAATTTTATCTTTATCAGTTAAACCCGATGTTTAATGAAAAAATGTTTTTACTCTACCATCAAAACGAGTTTGTTTAAAGTACTTTACTGTATAAGAAATTTCTTTTGACATGAGATATTCCAATATCTCGATATCGATAATTGAAATGTAAGTCATCTGTGTATTAGTTTATTGCTGTCTTGTCGATATTCGATATAAACGAATCCAAGAAACCGTTGCACATTCAACAAACGTTATCAACAGTATCAAGATTTGTGCAGCAAGGACTTCCTGTTGCAAAGTACAACACGATAGTCGTAAAATGATCTGATTTTAAAGAAATAAATATACAACAACACATCGTTATGCTGAAGTTTTAAAGTGTGTCTTTCCAATACATTGCATCATTGCATCATCATTGCTTTTTTTATTGATTTATTATTTTACATTTACTCGTTGGAGTGTTATTTTACAATGCATAGAATGCAAGCAATTTAAAATATTCTTGTAATATTATGTTACATATCTTGTCATAGAAATATTTTTTTCATTGATGCTTTCTATTGTGTTCAGATCAGATTTATTATAAAATATCCACATAAATTATTGTTCATTCATATTTATCGTTATCTCTACTATTAAATGGCAATGGCAAGAGAAATTGCTAAAGTTGGATAGGAACAATTCACATACGTATAGTTTTTAAAGTTCAACAAAATTGGTTGTTTTTGTTGTGAAAAATAATATGTCACACCAATATTCAAAAGGAAAGTAAGTAGCAATAATAAAATAATATTTCTGTTTATAAATCATTTTCGCCCAGATTATGTTGAAATCTCTTAAACTTTTACGGCAACTCATACCGAGAAGAATGCCACTTTTATGGTTGTTCGAGCATAATAATGAACCCAGACATATTCGAAACTGTAATAAGAGATGGCTCGAAGATAACAATATCAATGCATTTTAGACGAGTCTGAACAATCTCCAAATCGAATATGACCTGGAATTTAAGAACTGCAGTAAAAATAATAATCAGCATCACTTAAATTGTGATGATGTGTATGATATGCCAGATTAAGGGCCATTATTACAACTTGCCGTTAACTAAAGGGCGGATTTTAACTGGCAGATAAATTGTTTTTCGCCAATAAGATAGAAGTAAGCGTTAAGCTAAAGGGAAGATCATCCTACCGGTAACTTTTAAAGTTCAGTTTATGCCTGAACTTGCCATATTATCCAGTATTTTCAATATGGCAACTTGTAATATAAGCAAAATGAGCAAATGCAACAAAAAAGAACCCAATCGTTGCCACTGCGTTTGAAAAAAACTTGTTTAAGTGAACAGTTTTATCGGCACTGCCATATTTTTGAAACTGTTAATTTTTTTTATCTGTAAGTTGCAATAACAAAAATAAGTTAAAGGTAACTTTATAGTTCCCTTTAGCTAAAGGTACTTTTAACTAAACCCAAGTTTAACGGCAAGTTGTAATAATGACCTTAAGTATTTTATAATCCACATAATTTGTATACATTTAACCCTATTGACATCGAATACACCAGTTTTCTCTTGATATTTATTTATTGTGACTTTGTTGAAGAGTCTTTGATAGTCAAATTATATCAAATTATTACGAATTCTCAGTTCTGCCGTACTTTAGCTGAAGTTATTGTTTAAAAGGTTTTAATGCACTTTCTCATTCATTGATTCCTCAATACCTACAAAAAAGTCTATGACTAGTGCCGATACATATCCTCACAGCACCTTAGTACTTGCGCATTCTATTTTAAAGTTATTAAACTTTTTTTAATTTAGAAACAGTCTTTTAGCCTAAAACATACAGACACACTTATAAACCGTCCAACTTTCGTCATCGCAATATCAGATAATTTTGACAAGAATATTAAGATAGGGTTCACAGTATAATCGCGTATGTCCGTGTATGACATATGTGAGTATTGGATGGTAAAACATTAAGTGACTGACAATTTCTTCCATCTCGTTCATGTAACAACTTCTATAGAAGTAACACAAGAGGGCACGTAACCAACGGGTCTATTAATCTTCTGTCTGAT
>QOCX01000273.1:223082-263545 GCA_005959815.1 Sarcophaga bullata
AGACCTCAAAATAAATGTCTATTGCATATAATTAACAAGATTAGTTATAAAAAATCTAAATCCACATTAAAAAAAATTGAATTGGCAACAAAGAAAACTAAAATGTTATCAAATGGATTCAAAGGAGTTTTTTTGAATTAACAGAAATTATTTCTGAAACTATATTTCAGCATTAATATGTCGATGACTGTACATGATATTATAATCTTGCAATAAAATTCGGTCCTAGGAGGACTATGGCGGAGTGTCAATAACAGCCTTGTTTTGTACAAATACGAAATTTAAAAATATAAATCGAATATTTGTTAAAACGAAAACGACTGTCTATAAAAACTTTTCCATGTTTTTAGAATATCGCTTTTCCTAATTTTGGATTTAAATTCTCCTTAACAACGGAAGTTAAACGTGAATCATTTGTGCACAACGCGTTATATGGGGTCAAACTCGTTATACGAAAATACTCCTACGACATATTTTCCAATAACGCGGAAACTGTTCATCGTATCATAGGCGTATTACTGTCTTTTTAATCACATGTAAATAACCTAAGAGCGTAATGCTCTGGTTAGTCAAGCGTAGCAAACGTAAAAACATAACGTACGTTGCCATGAGAACGGTTGTGTAGTTATAGAAACGTTAAAAACGGGACATCTGTCAACGAAGAATGTAAATAAAAACGAAACAAAACACAAAGCAACAAACATCTGAACACAACACAATGGAAAGAAATTGGCATACAGACAATTGCACAAAGTCAGCTGTTCAGAACAGTGGTGAGTGTTGTTACGGTAATGCAAAATTCAAAAAGTACCAATTAGGCCTTAATTGGAAAATGTTAAATTTGCTTCTTAAGTTTTATGTTATTATAAATATTTATTATTTTAATATTATAGAAAGAATATTACATTTTTTGGTTCAATCTGAGTCAATATTCATGGAGTTTATATGTAACTACACTGTGGAATATTGTTCAATTCAAATTGTCTTTGTTTTCATTAAATTGGAAAACAATACCTAGCTAATAATAAAAAAATACTCTTTTTATTATTTATGCACATTAGAATCATAGAAACATGAATTTAAAAATTTTAAACATTAGAGAGATTTATGTAAAAATAGGAAAGTACCAAGAAGCACATTTCCAGCACATTGGACTCAAAATACACATATGTATGTATATAGAAAGGGAAATTTTCAAAATACATATATATTACTTATTCTTTTAACAAAATATCGAATCAACAGTAAGCATTTATTTCTTAAAATTATTTTTTTTATTATTTTAATCAAAAATTAAAAAAAGAAAAAAATATTACATACCTGTAAAATTTAAAGTTTATATAAATAAAGAGGGCAATCGTACTGCAATGCAACTCTGCATACAATAGCCCCATCACTCATATTGAAATGCCACGTAAAAATGTAAAGGAATTATGTTTTATGCAGATCGTTCCGTTTTGCTAACGAGTGAAAACATTTCGGTAAGCATTTACATTGCTCTCCATATGCTTAAAAAGAAACGTATGGTACGTTACGTTTCGTTTCGCTAACTCGCCCATATGTATTTTAGGTAAATTATCGATTTAGTTGCAAGGTGTTGTGGTAACATACACATTTGTTTAGAAGCACATGCATATTAAATACTTAATATGTTTAGATTTTAAATGCTTGAATAATTACTTACCAACTAACTTATTTGAATATTACAACCATTCAGTTAGCTTTAAAACCTAGCTTCTTTCACAACACATGTTCTGTGTTTAATCTTATCTATGAGTGGCAGGACCTGTTTATTACTGTCGTTTCCTTAGGATAGAATGGCAAAAATTGCTAAAGAATACTTTTCATATTATCTGTCTGAGCTAAGAGTTCGAACCTTAGGCTCTCGTTTAATACTACTAGACTGAGTCCTATTCAATATTATTTTTATTATCTGGAGCCGATGTTTTTCTTTTCAAAATATTTGATTTCCTTAAAGTTGCATTCAAAGTACTGTAAATCGTATTTGAATACAAGCTATAAACGTTTTGAAAAGATGGGGTATCCTTTTAATAATAAAATGGTTTATGTTATATTTAAATTTAAAGCCTTGAGAATGTAATTAAGCATAAAATGTTTGATACTTGTACTCTGCTGAGGTTGGATTTCGTTGTCATATCCAACCTCACTATACTCCGATTTTAACTCTTTGCACCTTAACCATTTTTTAGTATGGGTATCCAGCTACCCGACAGTAATTTTAATAAAAAAAATTGTTTCGATTTTGCTTATCAGTATTTTCACTTAAGTTAGGTTAGGTTAAAGTATACTTGAGCACGCTTAGCGGCCCGTTGTGATGCCACAAGCGAACGCAGTCCCTGTACTGACCAAGTTCCTCCAAACCAGGGAGGAAGAAGTTGGTCAGCGCAAGGACTGCACATATAAAGCACGATTACCCCACGCTGGAAAAGAAGCCCAAAAGCTTGATAAATGTAGCTATATCCCTGACATCAATGGACGATAGCTTCCTCAAGATGACAAGCATTGGAGAGCCAAATAACCTAAATGTGCACTTCGCAAGAGATGGGCAAAGAAAGTAGATAACAGTCTCCTCTTCCTCAGCGAATCTGCACCCACTGCAGAAGTCGTTAAATGGGAGCTGCATTCTTTCCGCGTGTCGTCCCATAAAACAAAGACCTGTAAACATAGCCACTGTGATCAAGATGACGTTACACGACCAAGTGCAAGTAACTGGTTGGTGTAACTTCTATCCATTGAGAGCCAAGTGAGCCTAGTGGTGAAGCTGGACTCCCCATTGATCCAGAATAGGTTGGTGTCTCAAAAAAATTTCCGCGCGACGGCTAGCTTGAAAAAGTTAAAATGCATTCCTAAATCGATTGAAAAGGAATCCGGAAGAAGTGCGCCAGCCTTGGCTTACTTAACTGAGAACCAAAAATTTTTCTACGATTTTCAACGAATAAACATCGAAGGATAGATATAAGAGAAGAAAAAACCGAGTTAATAAGAGTTTTTAAAAAGAAGCAAAACTATTTACTACTTACCACCATACAGATTTTCTATGCTGAAACAATAATATATAAACAATATCGAAATTTTAATAATCGCTGAAATTATATGCGAAATTTAATTTAATTTAAGGTTTTTATTTATGAATTTATAAGACATATTTACTTCTGTACATACTCTAATATAAACAGCGAAACTATGTTTTCCTGCCACAGAAAAAGTTCACGTTATTTATTGAACAAATCTGAAAATGTTCGTTTTTCCAAACACATCGTATTTATTGTTTGTATTTTGCATTATACATATGGCAGTATTTTAAAAGTAAGACTATATACCGCACCATTATTGTTCTACTCAATATAGTTGGACAGCGTCAAATAGGGATTTCTTTAAAAGGAATCTGAGATACATCGCGTTCACAAATGGTAATTGTTAAAAATTTTAATAAATAATACAAATCGTCTAAATCGAGCCATATGTACGTTCTGCTCTCCAGATGCTAAAAATACTGTAAGGAACTACTAGTAATGATGTCGCCGTAGTCTAGTAGGTAGTGTATTGGCTTATTAGAGTCCACAGTTCAAATCCCAGGTCAGCCATCAAAATGGAAATAGGAAAAATATATTTCTTCGACGACTTCCAATCAGTAGATATCTGGCAAAAACTAAGAGAGTAAATAAAATAACAATTTTTAAAAAATCTGTCGTCCGGAGTCGACTTAAAACTGTAGGTCCCGCCCGTCATGTGTAAAATTAATACACAACATCAGTGGTGTGCGAACCTACGTCATAATCCTGACTGAAGGATTGTAATGGTCAATTATGTATGTATGTATGATGTTAAATAATACATTTCAAGTCATAAATACAAATGGTATAGAAGTTAATTTTCAAATGAAATAAGACATTAGTTCCTGGTTGGCATCTCTCAGTAATGCCGATAAGTTTATAAAGTTGCGTATTTTATTACAAATGCTGGACATGTGCTATCAACACGTTCTGGGTGTTCAAGAATTCTTATTCTTCAATGATAGAGAAGAGGTTTTGTGGTCTCCCCTTATTCCAAGGTGATTTCTCCCCTCCTATGCTATCTTTACGTGATATTTGTGTATCAGTGACATAAAGGCCTCCTTACACGACACCCCTTTGCATGTGTTTATTATGTAAAAAATTTACGTTTTTTTGTGTCTGTCAAAATTAGTCAATTATTCAAGGTTTATAATTTTTACTCACAAACGTACATGTTCAATTACATATGTAAAAAGTACCAAAGTACTGGCTACAAAACCGTTTTTAAAGCTTTTTTTTCTTTTCTAAAAACTTAAAATTGGTAAAATTTTATTTAAAAAAAAATTTTAATTTCTTACATCTACAAAATATTTATTTCAGCCGGCTAATAATCCAGTCCTGCGCCAACTAATTTTTGTACTTTGCAGAGATATTTGATAACATATATTATATATAAAAAATTAGAACACGCTCTAATTGAAATTTTGTCAAAAAATTTTTTCTGTATTTTTTGCACAAGCACGCGACATGTAGTTGTTTACTTATGTAAAAGTTAACATTTTCAGTGTAAAAACATGTCGTGTAAGAGTGGCTTAAATTGAGTACCAGTGTGGCACAAATATGCTTCTTGGTACTTTCACATTTATATGCAAATATTCTAAACTAATCCTACCCTTAAGCAAAATTTCATTGTCCTTAGACCAAAATTATCTGACCACAATAATTTAGCAGTTTTTACAAAAACCGCTTCCCAAAGTGGATCGAAAAATTAAATTAGAAATAAATGAGAATGTACAGTTATAATAAAATTATAGAAAATATTAGAGAGCAATGAATTGCTTACGTAACCACTATTAATTCATACACCAAGCGCGTTTTCATATATCAACATGCAAAATAACTTATTTGAGAGAATTATAAAGACTGCGTCTTAAAATTCAGTTTCTGAAAGGTAAATCTACAATCTTTAAAATAATAAAAATGTATTTGTACATATGGGGTGTAAATATTTCGAAAAACACCCTGAAACAAAAGTCCTTTATTTTCATAAAAAAAAACTGTTTACCACTGAAATTAATTTTTGTGGTACTTTTGCTAAATTATAAATTAATGAAATGTACCGTTATGAGAAAAAATAAAGAAATGTTAGATGATAAAAGAAAATAATGAGTTAGCAATGGTCAAATAATTTTGGTCTAAAAACAATGAAATTTTGATTCAGTCTGTATCACGGCGAATTCATTCTATCAGCTGTGGGGTATCGTCGTTGCCAAAAAATATTTGTTTTTTGTGTATTTTGTTTCGATAATCAATTTCGTATGCATAAACCCTCATATGTACCGCATGTATCCTTAACGATACGCACTAAAAATTCTTCAGGATTACTATTTCAAAGCCAATTATATTAAAATTTTTGTAAGATGATTAACAATATTTAAGCCTTTAACACTAAATCCATAAATCTTTTAAGTTGCAATCTAGATTCACTATATTTATATTTATTGAGACGAGAGTGATGAATTTCCAAAAAAAAAGAATTCGGTCTCTCCAACTAGGTGCCTAAACTATGACAAATAAGAAATAACATTTGCAGCTGCCATTTTTCTCGATGACCATATAAAAACAAAGTACTTTACGTAAAGTGGAAATGTTATTGACTTTATGAATTTTATTTTTTTAACTTATAGGTGCTGCACTATTGCGTAATTTAATATAAAAGTTATTTATTTTTTTAATTACCTTAATTAATTTCCTAAGTAGGTTTGAGGGTTAATTTTTTTGACAAGATGATTACATTTTAACAAAAACAAAATGCCTGTTGTTTTTGTATTGTTGTATTTATTGTAATATTACGGTCACCTCTTAGAATGAATTCGCCTTGGTCTATATTTTCAATAGATTTATAAAATATGTTAAACTTATTTTATAATATAAAATAAATTTAAATTTCGATTACGATTAGTAATTAGATTAGATTATTTTTTAAAAAGAATCGTAATGATTATATAATTCTATGAACAACTTTTTCGAATTACTAATTGATTACGATGACGAAATAATCAAAAAATAATGAGGATTACTGACGATTATACAAATAATTAAAAACAATCAAAAGTAATCCAAAAGTAATCAAATTGTTTTTCATGATTCTTTTGAATTCTTTTTGAATATATTTTAAACTTTTGTCATTCTTTCCAAAAAAAATTAAAAATTTGAAAATTCTTCGGAATTTTTTTGTTTTTTATATTCAGTTGTGTTTCAATTTGTAATATTACTAATACATTGCAATTTTTGGTAAATATAGAATATGCAGTTGTTAAGGACTCTTATAAATACTATTTTAATTTAAGATTTCGGAATGTCAGAAAATATTTTAGAAAACGATTTTTCCTCAGATGATAATTTTAAGGATCCAGACTTTCAACCTTCCTCAAGTGAAAGGAAAACAACATTTATTGAATCTGAATTGGAACAACCTGTTAAGCAAACGTGTTTGAATTTCCAAAAAACAATTTTTAAAGCGAATGTCATACAGAAGTAGAAAAAGTGAGATTTTTATATACTCCGTTCAAGTTAAGTATATATTTATAAAACTTATTGCAGATTACAGACAAAATGTGCTAGGTGTGTTTCATGCCATCGCGTGATAAGAGGAAGCAGTGAAGTGACTTCAAATTTCATTAAACATTTACAAGTCAAGCATATTGAACTTTTTAAAAAGTTCAAATATTATAAAACAGGTAGTCGTAACGGTGATAAAGCGCAATCAGTGTTTAATGAAAAACTGCTACTTGCAATTATCGACTCAGCATTGCTCCTTTCCATCCTTGAAAAGAAATTTTTCGTAAATCTGTTTCAACACACGAATATGAAGGTGATGACTAGACAAATAGCCTCTGAAAAATTCAGAGCAATATAGATCATGGTAAAAAAAATATAAAGAAAAAAATTTCTCTTTCCAAATATTTTTGTATTACAGCAGACATTTGGTCTGCAAACCACAGAACGTTTTTCGGGTATACATGTCATTGGCTTACTGATAATTTTGAACGCAAATCGGTAGCTATAGCATGTAAAAGAATGTTTGGAGTACACACGGCTGAAAACATTGCACAAATTATAACAGAAATTAATACTAGTTTTGGCCTAACCAGCTCAAATATTGTTTTAACTGTTACGGATAACGGTTCAAATTTCCTAAAAGCGTTCTAAGAATACGGAGTGGAAAATTATCTTTTCGAAGATAACATTGATGATGATCTGCCAGTCTTTCATCATGAGAGGACCGCATGAATTGTTGGACACATGAATTTTAAATTATTGAAAATAATGAAAAAGAGTCATTGAAAACAAATGATTATTTTTGGATTACTTTTGATTCTTTTTGATTATTTGTATAATCGTCAGTAATCCTGATTACTTTTTGATTATTTTGTAATCAATAATCAATTATTAACTATTCTAACCAAAATAATCGTAATTGTAATCATTATTTCACCATTCAAAACAAAGTATTCAAATTACTAATCATTACTTAACAGGTATGATTTTATATAGAATTAAAGAATATAAAATTATCTTACAGAAAATGTAACTCTGAAGGCCAGCCTTGTCATTATTATTATCCAAAATATGGAACTTTCAATATTATTAGTGGTTAGAATCTATATGTCCTATGTTTTCAGTATCAGACAAAACTAAAAAATTAGACGATTTTTAAATATCAAATAGAATTAAGTTTTTGCTAGTGATTTATAGAGACTATACTTGATGTTTAATAGAATTAAAAATCAAATAATTTTCTCCATTTAAAACAAAATATTCATACACAAAAGAACAATACTCGCTTTCCTTAAGCGACAAAACTAAAGCACATATGTGAATAGTATTCACTGAATACATATGTATCTCCAAAAGTAAATCATTAATGTAGCATTTAAATTAAAACAAAGAAAATTAAAGCAAAAGAAGGAATGTAGTTTTTCCGTGAAGTTTGTTGAGTTTTTAAATTAACTTTTTTTTTTGTACAAAAACTGTGTTTCATTTAACACAGCGATAGCATCACGACCAAAACGGTCACAACATTAATCTTTTTTCCATGAATCATAATGAAAGTAATAAAATTGCGAAATACTTGATTTATTTATTTTTATTTGTGTTTCTTTATCACTGATTCGCATAATTTTTTCCTTTTACGTACGTACTCATTCCATTATAAAACACAAACACTTTTTCTTCATTCAATTTTTCATTTTCACGATTGAATTACAAATTACTCTACCCCTTAACCAAGTAAATGGGGCGTGATGCAAGGAAAAACTGAAACACAATACATTCTATCTGTGTTTTACTTTTGAAAGTAAACGACATCATTTATAAAATGAAAAGATACGAAGAAAAATATTTTTTTATTTTTTTCATGAAATTAATCGATTTGGGAATATAAAATTTTCCTGACTGTTATTATTCCTTGAATTTCAAGCAATAAATATTGTGATTAATCGCAAAAAAATGTTCATCGCTTTGTGCTACTTGAAACCCCCATGCCACCATAATTTTAAACATAGTCAATGTATTCAATAAATCAAAAGCCTAAACAAAAAAATGTACTGATACTGGATAGGTATTTCAAAGCTAAGCATACACTACACGATGACGTTCAAAACATACCTGATCATATAAATTTCTGAACATTTCCGACTATATTTTTCCACATACAAAAAATTATTGCGCTAACAAGTATACCAACTGGGAAATTTTTATGTAGATTCTGTCGGAAGACCACCACATGGATACAGACACTAATTACGTATAAGATTAGCAAAGAGAATATATCATACAGCATACCAATAGCATACCAAACTATCACAGTGAAATATATTAAGTCTTCCGACAGGAAATTCCCTATTTTGGCAGTTGATAATGGTCATTTGACAGATTTGTCAAATTAGTTGCCATGCATTCAATCTGTTCTGCAAATCACCATGGACGGCTATAGCAACAAATTGTTTACCCAAATTGGTCAGACAAAAAACAAATGTTCTATCGTAAAACCACTTTTAGCGGTGAGGCATATTTGTGGGTGTTATGGGCACGTGAACAAACAAAATTGTCTAATTTGAGACGATACCAATCCAGAGCATCCAATGCATACCGAAAAAATTTCGAATTTGTGCGGATTTTGTGAGAGAGCAGTTTAATTCGATGAATGCCAACTTCTTTTGAATTGAATTGGATGACCACAATCGCAGAGGTTCTCAAAGCCAGCATTATCTATTCCAACTTCGAAGCGAATAGACAATTTTCGTGGAAACTCACACACACTTTGTTTTGTTTAAATGTAAAAATAGTAAGTGATTAATGAAAGACCCGATAAAATAAATTGTTGATGAAAAAATCTGTTGACGATAACAACAAAGAATATTTTCATTTGACAAAAGTAATTAAATTAAAATATTAGAAGAGCTCGTCTTTAAATAAAACTTCTTCTTTTATCAGTTATTTAAGGGACCCAACAAATTGAGGCAACACTGCATGCTACCTTTAGAAGCTTATAAAAAGTTTCACAAAATATTCTCTATTGTGCTTAACGACGCACTTTTAAATTCAAATTCATTAATTCGCGATATGATTAATATCACAGCAAGTGTGTTATTTCTGTGAGGTGTCACCCCTATGATTGTAACATTTATTGGTTTAGTGGAGGTCATTGCACTTAATACAACATATAGACCTAAATTTGTAATAAGTCGTATATAGTTAGGGAATTACTTATTTGACAGTTGCAAACTTTTAGCACTTTCGGCTGAGTTTCTATTTGGATAAATATTCTTCATATTTCATCAATATTCCATCGTTGTATTACAGAGACACAGAAAGAGGTTTTATTTTTTCATCACTCCATTTCATGCTGTTCTTCTCGATTGTGTCTTTGCGATATTTATCGAATAATGTGATGATAATTTGAAACAAATTTCGATATATTTTATCAAATCCAATAGAGTTGGATTTAACGCTATGAAAGGATACTACCGTCGTCAAAAGTTACATTCGTAAAGTGATAATAGTCTATAATAGATCTGATCATTTGCATATTATTAAATTGAAAGTTCATTCATTCACATCTTTGTCATACTCAGCCTAAAATACCCATGTCACGAATTTCTTTCCATTTGCTCTTTGATGATAAGGCGGTTGAAAATTTTTTCTAACAAATGAATTTCTATTGGAAAATAACGTTTTTGTCTTTTTTAATAAAATATATTCTCATATAAATGTTAAATATTGCTATGCTAAAAGAACACTTGTTCGTTAACGGTTCGCATAGTGAATATCATGTTCCGATGTATGTTACTTAGTCCTCCCCAAAAAAATGTAAATTTCTTTTAATTACAGAAGGATTTTTTTTGAGCTTCCCAAGGATGTTCTGCAGTCATGGATAGAATTAGGTCATGATTCTACAAAATTGATGAATTGAATTGCTTTCCGTAAAAAACAGATCGAGAGCAGTGTTGCAAAGATGGATGTAAAAAATTTGAATTAAAAATTTTAGTTAATATTACGTCACAATAGCCAAGAGTGATAGAAGGTATATTGTCAATGAGAGACATTATATCTATGCTCTTGTTAGGTTTATAAACAACTCCTAGCAACAGTTTCTTCTCATTGTTACGCTTATTAGACGTAATGCTACGCTTCAAAACGAAAATACGAAAAACATATTTCTTCGGTGACTTCCTCTCGGCAGATTTCTAGCAAAAACTCTGAGAGTGAATAAAATTGCCTTCAAAAGTTTCCCAAAAAAATTTTCGCTCGGTGCCGACTTTGAACTGTGAGGTCGTAATCTTGATTGAAGAGTTGTAATGGCCAATTATGTATGTATATACCTGGACTGAAAAATAGTTGCAAACATTTTTGGCAAATGCATTTAACGATTTTTATATTTTTGTACTTTTATTTAATAATTCATATTATATTATATTGCTTACTTAATTGGCCATTAACAACATGATTAACGGATTTCGGCCTTAACACCTCCTACTATTTAGTGAATTCAATTCATATTGTAGATATAAGAAACAACTAAAAACAATATTATTGATATGCAGATTCATGAAGATATTTGGTTTTTAAGTGGACAGTAAAATAGGTGCATACATATATAATGTAATATAACTCAGTCTTTTAAACAAATCTCATATAAGGTAATTAATAACCGGTTTATCCTCAGTTTCATATGAGAAGAGCTTCTATTCCTCTAGGCATAGATGCAATTTATTTGTGACAAGTATCAGCCGGTATATTGCACCATTCTCTTTTAGTATTATTCCACAATCCCTTCCTATTGCTGCAAGGAAGCTTAAAAACACTTGAATTTAGCTCCCGGCAAAGATTTTCTATTGGGTTGAGATCAGGACTCCGGCTCGAGCAATCGTCCATTCCTTTACCAACTGTGACGAGTGTCTTTTGGATCATTTTCCTGCTGAAACTTTCAAACGAGTGGCATATTTTCCTCAGCATATGGATGCATAACCGTTTCCAACAAATCTTTGTAGACAAATCTATACATGGTGTTTTTATGAGGTTTATTGGGCCTACACCTTCCCAAGAAAAATAGCCTCATTCCTTAACATTTCTCCCTCAATGTTTTTTTTAGTAAATTTTATGTGAAATTCCTTTTCTTTCGGGTAGAGTACATTTCTATCGCCATTGTTCCCAAACATTTAAAATTAATATTTGACTCGACCTTCCGGACGATAAATTTAGAAAAATACTTGTAATAGTTATTATTGAATTTACAACAAAAGAAAAAGCACAAACAAAAAACACAGAGTAGCAAACACATAACCTTCTAGTGAGTACGATTTGTGTATATGTTAAGACATGGAGTGTAGAAATCAAAAATATCATGCATAGTGTTAAGTATGAGTAAGATGAGTACTTCAAACTTTGAATATGCGTAGGTAGTATGAGTATGATATTAAAATAAGTATGAATGCGTATAAGTATCAAAAATTATGAGTATGATTCGAGTATGCTTGTCTATTTGAATACTCATTGCTGATCTCTGGTATATACGTTAGGTACGCCCCCTTTCAAAGTGTTCTCATCGTTTTCAACATTTCTGCATTTATTTTTTAGATTGGATATATGAAGTATACCGATTTTAGGTCGAAGTTCCGCTCGTAAGCGTACAATAACAATAGGAGCATCTAATTTAGATCTGTTACTGTTTCGTTATACATTTTGCGAATAAATATACCCGATTTGTTTTCTTACTTTCACTAACGTATTTATCTAATAAGACCCCTCCTTCCTGTAAAGATATCCACATCATTCTGTCATTATACAGACTTTTATCGATGTCACAGGCGTTATTTATATTTATAAAATATATCCTCTATTGTACTCTGAATTGTGCAAATAAGTTATCATATACTAGGTCAATTATCTGTATAAATTTAAATGGGGTCCAATATTGAAGAACGTTAAAAGACAATTTTATCAGAAGCAGGAATTGATATTCTTATTTTTATTTTAGGACTGACTCCTCAACGTTGACCTAATCATATGTATTTTTAGTAACTTGATACAATTATTAATAAATTGTTACAAATATTTTGTTCACTTTAAGTCGGATATAAAACTTTTATTATTATTATTATTATTATATTATTATTATTTTATTATTATCCAGAGTATCGTTAATGAGATTTCTTCATTACATTCTATTTCCTTTTAGTCAGAGCTTAAAACATAATCCTTTAACCAACTTACTAGATTAAAATTCTTGTTGCGTATGTGTAACGTTATCTTTGGTTTTTGTCTGGACCACAAAATTAGATAGGCATACATTAATAATTTGTATACCAGATACCTCAACCCACAGCCAGTATTAACTGAGAAATTTCTCCAGTTCGATTTTTTTTACTTTTTTTATTGTCAATTTATGTAATCACCAAGTAAATATAGTTTCAAAATTATACAAAAATTCATATTAAAAATTTCCAGAAAGCATTAAGTTATTGTAGCCAAGATAACTGTGTCAGTTTAGAGATTTCTCAAATGCATGGAATTTTTTCATTTTCCTTACCAGCAAAACAAATTCTGTTTTATTTATACGTATGTACATCTGTATATATGTTGTCTTTAGGATATACGTTTTTGTTGCAAAAATAAAAGACTTTCCTTAATAATCTTCTGACATAAATAATACGTTTTTATCACTCAAATCCGTTCTTGTTATTCGCTTTTGTTTTTTACACATGAAATACGAAATTTATAAAAACCCAACGAGAACAAAAGGAGCATTTTAAGAATGTCTGCCGACCTGAAAGTTTATTTTTAGGATATTGTTGTAAATTGTTATATGTAATGCAAGCGTGCATAGGTATGAATACTTTCAAAAAAATCTGCTTCCTATATGCACATAAGTACGTACGTAATTGATCATTACATCATTAGTCTCTCACATCACTTATGTTGTGTACGTTAATTTTTTTTATACATGAGTGGCGGCAGTTTAAATTTGACTCCAAACGACAGATATTTGAGAAGCTTTTCATGGCAATTTAATCACTTAGGAATTTTTGCCAGAAATCTGCTGAGAGGAAGTCGCCGAAGAAATATTTTTTCATATTTTCGTTTAGATGTCTGACTGGGGATTTGAACCGAGGCCTCAGGTCTAATAAGCCAACATACTACCTACTAGACCATGGCAACTTATAATATAATCTGTAGAGATTTTAATTGGGAATAGAATTTTAAAACGATTACCCAATCAACAGCGGCAATATTAGCTTTTTGTTAATTTGCATCAGAGAACTGCAAGCGATAGACAATCATCGGCTTTCCACAGTCAGTTACATGTTTTTATCTATTATAACCCGCGTTTCTCTAGGCATGAAGCCCGAATATTCTGCTAAACTTTTAGTCCTGATATTGCGGTAACGTTACAAATATCACAATAAATCAATTGTGACATGAGATGCGTGCCAAGTTGGACCATCCTGTTAAAACCAAACATAGTTCACATCAATATCATAATGAGCGGGTACAGAAAAATCGGTTATCACGATGCGATGGATGTCTTCATTGACCGAAATAGTTGTGCCTCCTCATTTTCAAGAAATGTTGTCCAATGATGCCTCCACCCCACAAAACGAAATCGCTTTATTTAAATAACAAAACACTTTAACTGATAACACAGTTTTATTCTTCTCGAAATTTATTAAGTATGGGCCAGTTAGCCGAACGTAACGTACTGTACGTTCGCTTTTTAGCGTATGGAGGGCAATGTAAATGCTTACCGCAACGTTCTTTCTCGTGAACAAAGTGGAACGATCTGTTTAAAACAGAATTTCTTCACGTTTTTACGTTGCATTTCAATATGAGTGATGGGGCTATTGTATGCAGAGTTGCATTGCAGTGCAAATGTCCATTGGTAATATAACCAAATGTTAATACATTATGAACAGGATGAAATATCCCTTTCAGCTTAAGCTGTCCTCCCACTGGGACCGAACTCGGCACACAATTTTTCCTCAAAATCTATATTTTGTAACTCTGTGACAAGCACAATTACCGAAGCAGTAAATTTACAAAAAGAAATTTTCACAATAACATGGATTTACCTATCATGCACTTAAATTACAGCAATGTTCACTTAAATGTATTATAAGCTTATCCGTGATGCTTACCACGGATTCTAAGCTATAAATAACCTTGACATAAACAAACATCGCAGTAAATTAAAAATAAAATAAAATGTAGAATGATATAAAAATGAAAGAATTTTAGTTTTCTTTTCTTTACACTCAAAACTAAAAGAAAAAATAGTATCTTATGTTTGTGAGCCCAGATTTCAGGTTACTTTTCTTTCTTTTCAACTCATACCCAAAAAAAAATTTTAAATAAAAATATCCAAATTATGTAAATGTATTCAAATTTACATATTAAAGCCATTCGTATTGATAAGCTTTAATATTAAATAATTTTTAAACATAAGTGAGTCTTATTTGGATGGGTACATACAGTATCGGACAAAACTAAAGCACAGTGTTGTATTTGTTAGAATCTAGTTCAATAAAATTTTAAATTTCTGATAGACTCAAGTATTTGTTAATGATATATTAGAACTGTACTTTCTAAAATTTAAAAAATTAACAATACCCGCTTTCCTTCCGCAACAAAATTAAAGCACACATTCAATTAGAATTCTTTTTAAACACAAATCCGTAATAAATCACTTCTTTAGGCTTGCTAGAGAGAAAAGTTCATATACTCACTATATAATTTCAATGATGACCATATTTAGAGCATTAATAAATAATTTTATTATTATTATTAAATTGTTATCCCAAAAAAAAAAAATTCCTGTTTGGGGACTAATCCCCGGATATGGAAAAACTGTTTGTAAGAACTAAGAACGGATCGGATATACAAATTTGCTTATAAATTTATCAAAACGAATAAAGATTTTTTGTATACCTATTAGCCAAGTTGCCGTTTTATTGAATTTAAATTTCATTTGATAAAATATGCCTCTTTATTACCTAAAGTATGCGTCGAAAATAAAATTATTTATCGGACTTTATTCTAAATAGGTCTGATAGAATTTATGGAATGAATCTAATTTTATATCGTTCAGCTTTTTAGAATAGAAACATTTACGCATTGCCTTCGAAACGAATAATGTTATGTTAAAGTTACTTATTTATTAATTACAATACATAATTACAAATTATATTTAATTATTTACGAGCTGAGTAACTTCGCCCTTACGCTCTCAATGTGATGTTGAATAATATACATGGATTAGTCTCAATTTTTCTTTACAAATAGTAGCCTACAAAGAGATTTGTAAGGTATACTTGTCACATCTGTATTGCTATTAGAGATCAGCAATGAATCATTTTTTCGCTCCTCATAAGTACTCATGATATTTTGAGTACGAGTGAGTCAACAGTATTGAAATTTACATAATCTGATTCATTCGTACTCACTACAACTTTGATTTATAACAGGAATTACCATTTCATAGCACAATTGTGCAGAGAGAATTCACAAACATTGCTTATGCTCTTTTATTTAGTCGCCGATCAGACCGCTGCGAGTGCACATGTGAGTGGATATTATGACATTTTTTTTCAGGTTTACACTCAAAAAATATAAGTTGAAAATATATTAAAAATGCTTTTATTAAAATCCAATTTTATATGATCTTAAAGGACATTTTAAGATATTTAAATCATAAGGAAAGAGAACAGCATTTTTGTAGACATAAACCAATTTTTTTTTTGGAAAAATTAATAGATTTTTTATTAGATTATTAAAATTCTTCATAAATTTATGAACCAAAAGTAATTCCCACCAAATATCTAAAAAACATTCCCTAATTTTTGAGTTAAAAATGTATAACTTTATGAATGTTGATAAAATGAAAATCAAAACACTTTTTTTGACAGTAAATAAAATAATTCACACAATTTATTTTCACTCACTTACTCACTAATGCACAACCAAAAAAATTTTGGTCAACCCTGATTTATAACTACAAGTTGTAATGAGTATGAGTACAACGTTGACATCGAACTCATAATATTCGAAATATGTTTGATTCATACGCCTACGCATTCAAATTCATAAATTTAGATTCTAAATTTTAGAAAAATACTTATAATTGAGTGATTGAGTGATTCGAATCATACATCAAAATTTACAGTCTTAGTTATTACATTTAGCATTTAGTTATAGCATTTACATTGTAAATGTAAATGTAAATGTAAATTTTACAATAAAAGATAAAAGACACACAAGCAAAAAACACAGAGCAGCAAAAAGAGGAAACACTCAACCATCTAGTGAGTATTGTAGTGTTCGTACGCGATTCATACTCATTTTGTGATTTTTGTTTATGTTGTATCATGGAGTGTAGAAATCAAAAACATCATGCGTAGTATTAATTATGTACGAGTATAATATTAAAATAAGTATGAATGCGTATTAGTATCAGATGAGTATAACTCGAATCTACTCATCTTTTTGAATACTCATTGCTGACATCTGAAACACACAACCTTCTAGTGAGTAATGTAGTGTTCGGACTCGAATCATACTTATTTTGTGATTCTTGTATATGTTGAGTCATGGGAAGTAGAAATCAACAACATCATGCGTAGTATGAGTATGATATTAAAATAAGTATGAATGCGTATAAGTATCAGAAATTTTGTATGATTCGAATCTACTCATCTTTTTGAATACTCATTACTGATTAGTATATAAGTTAAGTTTGTTCAATTTTTACTAATTTTGGGTTACCCTATCGTTAATAGTACTACGGCATAAATATAAAGTCACATTTTTGTTAGTACAAGATGTCCTAAAAAAGTATGGAAATATGTAAGAAAAGATTATTTTTATATTTTTTTTCTATTCTTTTGTAAATATTAAAACACTGCATAGAATATTGTTTACATGAGTCCTTGTCCAAGAAGAAAGCTAACAATTAGAACAATAAAAACAACAACTACGGCAAGATATTGTGCAGAAATAAATGTACACATTGAAAACTAAATTTTTTTCGCTGTTGTTTTTATTAACACACTGGAATTCTATGAACATTTGCTTGAAGAGAAAAGAAAACAAAACAAAAAATAAAGAACTCAACAAATAAAACATAAAATAAATAATAACACATGAAAACATTAAAAAATGTAAACCATTTCCAAATTTGCATAAATTTGTAGTGACCTTAAAAGTTAGTACGAAATAAAAAAAAATAAAGCAACAAATAAAATATTTTACAGAAGGTTTGCAATCCTTCCACCAAACGAAAGAATCAGATGCTACTACGTACTCGTCTCTTAAGTGCCAGTACGTTTGGATAACGCAACGTAACGTAGTGAGCGTTCTCTTTTGAACATATAGAGAGCAATGTAAACGTTTACGTAAACATTCTCTCTCATTGTACAAATAAGAATTTGTACATAATTGTTCATCTCTTTTTATAAACTGAAATTTTAAACTGTATTTATGTATTTAATATTATCCTTTGCATTATATTTTGAATTAATTACTTGAATCCTATGAATTATTGTGAAATATTTTACTACATTTAAAAATTAAAAAGTTATTGGAATGTATTTTTTATTATTACTCGACATTGGAACATTTCAATACCTGCGCCAGTATTTGAATTTACCCTTTAGATAAATACAAAGGTTTCTTCAAATCAAAATTTTAACCATAATTTCACTTGCTTTACATCTCTCAATTGATTATATTAAATTATAAATAAAATTTATTTTCGCAATTCGTTATTGAAATATTACGTACGTTATCGTACGGAAAAAACAGCAGAGCAAAACAAAAAAACTTACGATCACAACACAATGTAAATGAAATTTGTTTACCTACATTTGTAAACGTCAATCCGAATTCAAAGAAATAGAGAAAGAAAGAAATAGAGTTTATTTCTTAATATTTTTAAGGTTGTTAAGAGAACTTACTTTAGAGTGTTGAGTGCCCAATAAGGAAATCTTTTAAGGAACAAAAAAAGTAAGTAAAAAAATAAATTAATTAAAACATATTAATAAAGAGGATGACGAAAAGCTTATTTTACTCGTCTAGGCAAATGAATACCTTCATAATAAGTTTTGCTTGACATACAAGTTAGGCGAGAAGAAGGGCGCTTGGCGGGAAATAGTGACTGAAATGGAAGTGCCAGGTCAGTTTACATAATTATCACATATTTTTGGAACTAAAATTAATTTTAAATACACATATTCTAGAGAAAGCAGTCATAAAGAGGTGGACTTGTCTGCGAGACCGCTATGTACGAGAGAAGCTCAGCGAAAATGCTCCTTCCGGTAGTGCATTGGGCATAAGGCCGCAGTGGCCTCTGATCGTTTGACAAATTCGTCATACCGTGTAGTAGAATATACGTTTGAAATTGTATTTTATTACTTACTATTTATTTATTACTTATTTGTTTATTTTATTACTTATTTCTAATTTAATAATTTTATGTATAGCACACGATGTTCTTTCAGAAGACTTTAATATTGAATTTTGGTCTTAACCATCGCCATCATCATCCTAAAGCGTATACGTAAGGCAGAAGATGAAGGTTTGACTGAGGCTCTGTTAGCTTTAAAATCTCTTTGCGACGGCAGAAAGACAAAGATGGAAAATGATGATTCGGGAGAATGGTGGTGTCGACAATACCAAGCATGGATCCGGAAAAGCAGACAAATGCAATGAAACGTGACCATTAATCTAAGTATTTCCATTATATTCATGACTTTCAACTGCTCTACATATAAACATAAAAATGAAATCATCTACCATTGTTTCATTTCCATCAGCAAAGATGTATATTGTGATATTTTTGAATATTTAAGTTAGTTTGCATGTTGTATTAAACTCTTATTGTTTTTTAGTTCTAAGAATATTTTTATTTTTTTTTCTTCAATACTGTTTCCATTTGATTCCATTTCCATTAAATATTATTTTTGTTTGTTTCTTGTTTTATTTCAAATATGGTGGTTGAATTCATAATTAGTAGCCTAGTAAATAGGAACCTAGTAAATATAGAACAGCAATACTAAAAATGGGTTAAATGTAGTGTAGAATTGGGAAAAAATGTCAGGAAGCATCTAAATCCTTTGATACTCAAATGGAATAGCAAATTCAGTGGAACTCAGAATATGGGTTGTAAACGAGAGCCCATGTCTGTCACCATTATTTCGGAGCTTTCTTCTCCAGTCTCCTAACTCACAGTCTACGTAACTTGCTGGACAATACCGTCGTTTTTGATCGTTTAACATAATAAAGTTACGGAAAACTGTACATGCACAGCACAATGATGTTCACATTGTCCAGCGACATTTCTATAGTTGTTAACAGTACTCGCCATTGGGCACATAAAATACCAAAACAATTTTCTATTACTCTGCGAGAGCGGGAGAGTCTATAATTGTAAATGTCTTTTACTGTATTCAAGTTTGACACTGGAAAGGAACGGCTGCATCACCTAAAAAATAGAGAGGAAAAGGATGTTCATATGTTGCACATAGTGGCTTATCCACTAGCACTGGTCTTCTGGGTTCGATTACAGTTTGTACAAATGATGATAAGCGAAATATTCCTGTAATAAAAATTTTATTAGTCATTAAGATTATCCAAAATTAAAACAATACCTCCGTCCCTTTGATTGTAATAGTTTTCTACACTCTCATCAGGACCAAACTAAAATATTTTTTTTTAAATATAATATATGGAACCAGACTTGTGGGGACATTTTATAGCGACGTGTTTCCCTTCTATTGCACCCATACAATTAGGAGTATTCCACATTGAATTAAAATCTTTTTCAATATCTTCTTAGGAATTATTTTAAGATGTGCAGAAGCATGAAGCAAATCGCTTCTGGAAGTGCTGCTGAAGTCCCAAAAAGCTTTGGAGATACTTGGGGCCAATGTCTATTTTAGACAACATCACTATTTGTCGGAGGTAAAAATATTGCCTCATATGAGAAAATATATAAAATATTATAGTTTTTTTAGTACTGTTGGAAATATATCCAGCGAGGCCATAGCGGTGGAATACTTAGAAGAGGTGATGTCCCACCAAGCCATAGTCCAAGAGCAAAAAGGTAATTGTATTACATTTATATTTTTCTATTGCAATTATTCATTCGATTTTAAATTTTATTTAGAAAAAAGACCGGTAAATTTGAGGAGTTTCTTTTTAAATAGTAATATGTGATATAATTTAGTTGTTTAGATTTTTATAATTCATTGGTTTTTGTGTTGTTTTATTTCTGATATTGTATTAATTACTTTTTTGCTTATTTATATAATATAATAATAAATATTATAAGTCGCCGTAGTCTAGTAGGTAGTGTGTTGGCTTATTAGACGAAAGGCCAGGTTCGAATCCCCGGTCAGACATCAAAAAAAATATGAAAAAACTAATTTCTTCGGCGACTTCTTCTCAGCAGATTTCTGGCAAAAACTCTGAGAGTAAATAAAATTGGCATGAAAAGTTTCTCAAAAAATCTGTCGTTCGGAGTCGACTTTAAACTGTGGTCCCGCCACTCATGGTATAAAATTAGCACACAACAACATAAGTGGTGTGAGAAGCTAGGCCGTAATCCTGACAGAAGGGTTGTAATGGCCAATTATGTTATGTTATGTTATTTATATAAACGTAGTTAGCGTTACAAGCAGCCATTAGTACAATACTAAATTTTTTCTTGTAAATGTAATACAGAGAACCGCTTTTTTTTTTGGACAAACAATACGCATATGTTTTCCGTCAATGGATCCTATGCAATTTGGTTTTTTCACATAAAACTTGTCCGATATCTCTTTAAGATCATTCACGTTTGGTTGTGGCATATACATTGCATGTAGTTCATCGCAAATTGCATCACATGTTTCATACAAGATTTTGCGAACAGTCGATATTTCTATTTTATAAGCCCACGCAAGTACTTGGAAACTATAACCTTGCGCCAAGTATTTAAAATTTAAAATTAAATACTGAATTTGTGTTCTTAATTTGTATGTACTTACATTATTGTCACAGACAAGCGCTCCAGTTTGTCCTTCAACAGGTTCAATAGATTATTAAAATTATCGACACTCATCCGAGTGGACTTGAAAAAATGTTCTTTATCTTCTTCTTTTAACTGTTGTACAGAGGTTTTATAAAATCATCATCGCGAGTTATATTTACTGGGCGAATCCATCTTCGGTTATTTTTTTCTTTAAATTGTTGTGTGTCGTCTATGTGTTTATACCTTGAGATCGTATTAAGGTTAAATGTATCAAAGTCAACAGTTTACTAAAGGCCTCGGATTATCCTCAAAGCTCGATATGTGGGTTCACAATGTTCTCTGAGAGAGAAATCTGTGTCACCGCATTAATATCTGCGATTCGCTTCTCAAATGTCGCGAAAATGATCGGTTTTTGAAGCACATCGTCGAAAAATGGATTGTATACAAAAACGTCAAGCGCAAGAGAACATGGCGCAAAAAATTTGAATCAGGTCAAACCATTTTCATAGCCGATATTCACCAAAAAAGGTGATGCTGTCTGCTTGGTGGGATTTTAGAGTAATCGTTTTTTTTTTTGGGCTTTTACAACGATTAACTCGGAGGTCTACTGTCATCAGCTGGACAAACTGAGTAATGCACTTCAACAGAAAAGGACAGATCTAATCAACAGGAAAGGTGTATTGTTTTACCAAGACAACGCCAAAAGAATTTCAGCTTGAATGGGATGCAATACCACATCCACCATATCCTCTAGACCTGATACCATCGGATTTTTTAGACGATAAAAATTTAACATCAAATGAGGAGGTCAAAACCCACCTCGATCAGTTTTTTGCAAAACCAAATCCAAAAATGTTATGAGCGTGGAATTATGCTACCAGAAAGATGGCAAAAGGTGTTGGACCAGAACGCCCAATATATAATTTAATTTTTTTTATCATACGAAAACTGTCTTTCATTTTAACAAAAAAAAAAAGAAAAAAATTACTTTCTAAAAAACCTCAACCTAAACTCATTACGAACAATTGAAAACTTACAATCAAGGGTATATTATCATTTAGATAGACTAAGCGACATAATTGCTACAATAAATTGCTGAATTAGTTCCTAAGTTTATAATTTGAAATAAATTCAAACAGATAACTAGTTCAACAAATACAATGTTACATAGAATACAAAGTAGAATATTCAATGCTATAAAGAGACACTATCTAAAAATATTGTTACGAAAATGGAAATGGTGTAACATCGTTTAACATTAAAATGTTAAATAAAAGCTACAAAAACAAAACAACGGACTTATTTGCTTGATTGACAAATAAGAAAGAATAAAACAACAACATCAGTACAACGAAAAAGGGATAAACAAGTAAACGAAAAGCAACAACAACGCTGTAAGGACGAACGTAAACAAGATACAGAAACAACAAACATCAAAGCATAAATAAATGTAAACATCGTTGTTTACATTTATAGTGATTTCGAGAAGGCGAAGCCTCGAACGTTTAGGCCTTAAGACCTTTCATCAGACAGTTTACGTCGCGATATAAAAGGCAAAGCCTAGCATGCAAAGTCGGAGTAGAACTTCAGTCAGTCTTGTGTGAAGACGCGGTGCGTGTGAAGTAAACCAATCGTGGTTTGAAGATCTCCGTTACAAAGATCGACAGAACAATTGTGTCGTAATTGTTATTGTTTATCGCAAAGGGCGTAAACAAAGGAATACCAAATAAGCAATTGTTGTTAGAATCAGTTGTGAACAGTGGCACACAAAAGTTGTGTGATTAATAAAGGATTTAATTAGAATTAAAACACAAATTTATTTTTATTTTTATTTGCAATCTACGTGCTTATATTTTAAACGTAACAATATTATTAGAAAGGCCTTAATATGGACTTAAATCAATAAAAAATGTGATACATGAACATTTTTATAACAAAATTAACACCAACATAAGAAAACAATTAACAAATATTGATTCTTAAGATTCTGATACCAAAACTATTTTCAAAAATATTCACTTTTAAACCTACATACATCGTTGCCATTTGCCAAGTTTTCCCTTTTTTCCAAGTTTTTTGGGAGGCGTTTTCTGATAAAACAAATTTTCCCAACAAAATTCAGTTTTAAATTTTTTTCAATAAAGTCATTAATAATAACACCCAATATTTACATTTTTTAATTAAAATATTGTCTATTTTATTAGTTCCGGGCAGAAGTAGCAGAGAAACACCAACAAAGAGCATTGGGCTCTGGTTTATCCTTTAAAAATTTTGTAATTTCTGTAGAATAGAAGTTTTTTTTTTTTTTTTTTAAGAATGTTATTTCCCAGTAATAACAAGTTTTTATAAAAATTACTGGCAACGCTGCCTACATACATACATACATACATACATAATTGGTTTTTACAATTAGTCGATTCCGAAAGACTTTGTTCTGAAACAATTTTTTATATGGAGTTTGGCGTTTCACTTTTTGAGAGGGAGAGAGACAGAGAGTTAATTTGTTTCGGGACAATTTCATCTTGAATTGGTTGAATTTTAATTTTTGTTCTGAAACAATTGAACAGTGCTGCCAGATACTCTAATTTTATAAGCACATTTGATAGAAAATTAATAAAATCGTAAAACTAAAACATTGTTTACAATATTTCATATGGCAGCCTTGTGTTTCCATAACAATTGCCCGAAGTGAGTGAATCGTTTCAGAACAATCTCTCAAAAAACTAAAATTGTTTCGGAAATGTACATTTTGTTCCGAAATCATGGGTGAATCCAACTTTAGAGCTTTTGCCAGAAATCTGCTGAGGAAGTAGGCGGAGATATATTTTTTCATATTTGAAAACAGTGTCGTATGGAGCCTGTGACCATTGGGGCCAAAGATATCTTTCCGACAACGATTTTCGTATCATGGGCCGGTCACTTACTGATGTTATAAAATGTTGGTTTGTTGCTGATTGTGACTATTCTTTCGTTTACAATAGAGAGCCCAGAGACAGAAACTGAGGTAAAAAATAAATTGTGTGGATAAACATCAAAAATGAACTTTTTGAATTTTACTTAACAAAAAAATTTTGATATTTTACTGTCAGTCTGTATAGGAAATGTCAAATACCAATAACTTATATTATGTAACAGAAGCAAAAGAAAACTAAACTTAAAAAAAAAAAATAAATAAATAAACCTTCATGGTAAACAGGGCGGACAAACCAGAAATAAACGAAACTATCTCTGTAGTAACATGCATGTAGGATAATACTTACAAAAGGAAATAGACACATACATATCTACATATGCATATACAAAAATGTACATTTTATAACATTATAAACTATACTTCGGGGAACAGTTCATCGTAACACTTCTATTGTTGGCGGAAGAAATGAAATCCTTTCTCAAAGCAGTCATGAAAAATGTTAACAAAGAATCTTAAAGTGGTGCAAAATGGTAGCTTAAAGGATAATATGATAATTGGAAGCAATTTAAATAGCGGGTTGGCTGTTAAGTGGCGAATATAATAAAAGGGGCCAATATACTTTGGCAGAAAGAGTTTAAAAAATTATATTATCCATAAAAATATCTCAAAAATTTAAAGTTTTGTATTTAAAATGAATAAATTTTATGATTTTATTAAACTTTATGATAAAAACTTGTGACGAATTCCATGTGACGTGCCAAGTATTCTTTCGCTCCGTTTTCTAAGGTATAAACACATAGACGACTGATGACGGAAAGCTGCAAAGTTCAAAATGCACGCGTTTATATAAAGACGATAATATATTGACGGCAGAACAGAAGATGCCAAGACAACAACATAAGCTGTTTCTGCCCAATTAAGGCAAATGTCTATTTTTGTGAGCAGCTTAAAACGGATTAGCGATGTCAATGCATAATAATTAAATAACAGTTTAAAATAATTCTTTTATTGAAGAGTAAAAGGTTTTTTTTTTTAAATCAAGAACGCAATTCTGTAGACTTAAAAAACGAAACGTTATGTTTGTAACGCATTTACATTAGAATTTTTTTGTTATCAATTTATAAAATGATAAAAGAAAAGCTGAATATTTGTTTAAAGAAACAAATTTTGGCATTACGATTTCAGAGCGAATACTACATTCATCAAAAAAAATAAATAAATAAATAAAGGAAAATTGCTGACAGAATCTATGGATCAATTAATAACAAAAGTTGGAAAGAATTAAATTTTAACAATTTCGGCGTATAAAATTAATTTATTTAAATAACAGTTAAACGCAATATGTTAAAAGCTTTTTATGTGAAGTCACCACTTTGAATGAATGCATAACTGAATTACTTACTTATTCAATTGGCCATAACAACCCGTTAACGGATTTCGGCCTGCTGCAACACATCATTCCAGGCGTCTCTGATTCTTGCGCGCCTACGCCAGTTGGTCACACCAATCGATGACAGGGCTTCCTCGATTTGGTCCTTCCAACGGATACAAGGTCGTCCTCTTTGCCGACTTCTACAGATCCCCGCATCAAATACACATCTCGCCGGAGCATTCTCCTCCATTCGAACGATTTGGCCGAGCCAGCTCAACCGCTGGATATTAATATGCTGCACAACATCTATGTCGTTGAGGAGCTCATACAGCTCACTGCTGTATCGAATGCTGTAAACTTTGCCGACTCGCACTGGACCCAAGATCTTACGTAGGACTTTGCTCTCGAATACTCTCAAGGCTGCTGCATCAGTACTTAATAAGGTCCATGCCTCTGCACCGTAAAAAAGTACGGGTGGGATGAGCGTCTTGTAGAGTATTAGTTTCGTCGCGAGAGTGAAGTCCTGTTATTCAATTGCCTATTGAGACCATAGTAGCAGCTGTTGGCAAGAGTGATCCAGAATTACATCATTTTTGGTGATAATGGCGGAGCTAAGATAGATAAATTCCGTAACTATATCAAAAGTATAGTTATCGATACTTGCCGATAACACATACTTTGTTTTGACCTCCTTTACTACCAGACCCATTTTAGTGGACTCCCGTTCAAAAGCATTAAGGCAGCAGTAACATTTCGCTTGGCTACGATATCAATGCCATCAGCGTACGCAAGCAACTTTACACGCTAGCTCCAACGAATAATGAACCTATGGAGGGCTCTCGACAAAGTATTCGAACACTCGAAGAAGCCTCTGCTAAGGGTCCTCAAAATTAACCTACTAAGGGCTGGTGTTCGATAGTCAGCACCTCCTCATCATAGCAACATACCCTGCAATAGTCCGGCTGGAATCTCTTTCAGATCCTTGCCTGCGATCTAATCTCGCAGTGCCCCGTAACAAATCCAATAACTAACCTTAAATTGGCCTTATCCAAGCAAAGCAGTCCATTTCCCCAACGTCTATGTTCTTCCCCAGGACACATCCATTGACTATACCTGTAGAGGTGGCAGAATGGTGGAACAGGACCAACTATCAAATCGCCCTCAGAAAATGAAACTAATACAGCAAGTTCGTCCGCCGTCTCAGTATCGAGGATTACACTATGACGCGGAACCCAGCATAGATGGATTCGGTCTGATCCAAAAGTGCTTAACGAACCAGGAGTTATTTGCACCAGACCGATGCGATGGTCCTTAGGGCAGCCTGACTGTCAACGAAGATTATATAAGAATTCAAATTCAAAGTGGGCCTACCAGCTATGGACTCAATAGCCTTAAAGATTTCGAAATGAAATGAAGTTCAAGACCGAATTCTCTTCAGAAAACCCCAGCAATTGTACCTCCACCTAACTTCGACACTTCATACAAATTAAGTGGAGTCAGGCAGAGCATAGTATCAATAGCCTGAGGACAACTTTTCCTCACTCCAGTGATACTAAAGGAGCCAATCCGCTGAACCTTACCCGAAATTTTCCGCTCGAAAATCTCATCCAAGGCACTTCACCAAACCACACAACCATAAGTAATAACCACTACTCACTGTGGTGCCTAGGTATAATATAGCCGGATTATACCCCTAACTGCAAACCATCTGATGAGCACGGATCGCGCAACAGTACAGATTAAAGGTATAGAAATTATACGTGATCGAACGTGCCGAAAAGATCACCTAAGCAATATCAGCTCGAAAACAGTCCTCTCACGATAGTAGGATAACCTTTAGTTTTGCACCACATCCCTAAATCGCGACGAGATTATACCCCAGGGGGTGTATTGTTATGAAACATAAAATTTGTAATGTCAGCGATTTTATTGCGAAGACCATTACAGTTGAACTGCATAATGCCGAAAGAAAGGTAGTGGTCGTTATGGGTTACATGAGTGAAAAAAGGTTATGTGGGTTGTTGATATGGAGTTACCGCCTGTTTCGACTAACGTCGCTCTCGAGGTGAATGTTATTTGGCTCCAAGAGTATTAATCGTCTGCCCTGTAGATGTTAAGGGAGGAGCTGTTGTAGCATGAGAACTCGCATAGCAGTGAGCAATAAAAATGCTGCTCCGCTCCACATGGTGAGCCAGGTTAGTGCACTCCCTTATGTGGCACCTATGGTACTATTCCGAAGTAAAGTACCTCCTGATTGGCACACTGCAGACAGAATAAGCCCAAATGGAGTGTAGTCCTCTGTCAATGTTGCTCTCGGTAATAAAAAGGTCTTTTGGGTCGGATGTTAGTCCAATGGTGGTCCTGAAGCAATGCTTTTCTCTCTCGCACATTCGCCAATCTTTTCAGGGGGTCATACGTGCCGACGTTTTACCATATTGTTAGAATGCTGCTGATCTAGCAACAACCCCCAAAGTTATGGAAAGTATAATAAACTACTAGCTTCTTAAATATCCAGAGTTCTGCTGGTAATCTGTTGGAGCTGTCCACTGAAAATTTGAAGCAGTCCACAATCTGGTAAGAGTAAGTTTGTAGTTCTGGACATTTCTCCAGCTTTTGAAACTTATTGATTTCAGCGTCGGTAGTTGTCCCTCTTGATTATATCGAGCTTTCGCAGGAACTGCACTATGCGGGTCGTTAAAGATGGGATCCCATCAGATGAGTTCAGGTTAAATTCAAGCTCTGTTGTATTTTTGTTAACGGTCTTCTCTATCTAACTCTAGGCGAAAGGGTTTACTACAAATGATTCCCTCTCATCTAGCCTATAGTCCGAACAGGGTCGATCTCATTGCACGAAAGACACAATGTTGTTTATTGACCCACAAGCACAACAATCTTATTTCTTCTGTAACTATGGGTGGTTAGATGCTCTTGACTCTGGGCATGAAAACTCAATGTGATGTTCGCTGGAACTAAAACATATTTCATGTGTCCAAAGAAGCATTCAAATATCCAGGTTTCTTAAGACAGTGGAAAAGATACTTCACTTCATCTGATCTCTGCTATTTATACCACTTATATGTATGTATGTAACTCTCATGTTTGGGCCGTTGTCTCGTAGTCTATTTTCAAATTCTTCAACCACTTACATAAAAAAGCGATGATGGATTATTGAACTCCAATGATTAATTGAAAATCCGTCGCTATGGCAACTGAGAATATTTGCGATCATGATAGCAGTTACTCATAGTCCTAACCATCCTTCGCGGAACAAGGATCTATGAAGAAACACTAAATACCAAGAAGAAATAAAAGCACATAATCCAAGGTAAATTTTTGGTAGTGTTAATAAGAATTTTGCCATTAGCTACAGAATACGTAAATCCGCGTTCCATTAAGGGCTTCTGACAAAACTGTTTATGATAATTCATACTTTTCCCAAAAAATATCATCAACGAGTTCTCTGATAAATCAAGTTAATATGACAGATCGAATATGGAATATTTTGGGATCAGTTTAATCTCAAATCTTCCCTTCAACTATCCAATTATTGTAGCATAGTTTACGCTGAAAAGACTTCCAGAATCAAAGTACGAGCATTTTGAGTAGGATATACACAAATTAACTGAATAAGAAACGGCCATTAAATTCAGAGGGTAAATTTATACCACCAGTTCGTACTCTCATGTATCGTTTTGGAAACGAGGCATGAAAGGCCGTAACATAGTTGAAGTACATTCGAAAACTGTGCGCACTAATTCCAACGAATTATGTCCTATCCGATGGTAAATGGGGCATTGTGTAAGAAGATAATCAATTTTTCTTTGATACTCTCTCTCTCTCTCTCTCTCCCCCTCTCTGACTGATACTGCATTTTGCGGAAGCAATTTCAACGTCTTCCTGGCTGTTCTAGAAATAACATTCTTACGATTAATATTACTTCATATAAAAAGGGATTTTTAGTCCTTTATTACAACACTGTGTTGCTGCCATATGTCGATGGTGTCTTAGCCTGACTCTTTTGTCGTTCATATTTTTTGCGACATTCCTTTTCTTACAGAATTTAAGAATCAAGGAACACAGTTATAAAGTCCTTTTGTTCCACCTTGGAGCAGTAAGAGAAAATTACATTTTTTTACAAAGTTTTCTCTCTTAGTTGTTCCTTTATCACACAATGGTAAAGCAGACATTTCATTCAGTTTGGTCACGTTTCTAAAACAGTTTCTAAATCAGTGGAAACACTCTTTCATTACTACACAATATCGTCCATCTAGACTGTCAGTAAAACAGTTAATTTGAGTTTAAGAAGTTCATTAGAGAAATGTTACAACCGTCAAATAACTGTTATTTATTGCAAGGACATACAATATTACGAAACGTGGAAACTGAAATATTTCCAATTACAAATACACATGCAACATACTTACTTTAAATTTCTTTCTGTGTGTTCCTTAATGGTTTCACTTGTATATGTATGTGTGCATTCAATAAATTTGCAATTGTTGTTGAAAACTTTTGTGCTCATTTAACGTTAAACTAAGCTTTCAAAATTATCTTAAAATTAAAAAAATATTTTTGGCATTAAATCTTAAACTTAAAATAATATTATAACATTAACAAATAAATGCCAGAATTTACCTTAAAAAGTTAAAATAAGTTCCAAAATATCTACTTTATCAATGCTTTTTTGAATACAGCGATATAATTTAGTCTGTCTTCGACAACCTTTAATAGAACGTTTAATCACGATTTGAGAAGACAATGTAAAAAACGAATTTCTTGTGTTTATGATGAATTTGTATGTCCTAATGCAAGCAAAAATTAGCCGATTTCTGGTCGCTCAAACATGTGAATGGTGAATTTTCCTATAAACAATCAATCCCTGTCAATCTCTTCGCAAGGGAATGCACTTTAAGAATTTAAGCACTCAGTTTATATTTTCTAATTAAATTTTGCAATTAAGAATGATCAAAGTTGAAAAAATAAGAAATTTATCCGCTCACAACTCATAGCTAATAAGTTTGAACAAAATGGGTGTGTATACCGCATTAAAGAGATATCTTTCTCCTTTCCAAAATATTTAGATTTTCTAAAGTCAATTCAAATGTCCAACAGTTTTTGTCAAATAAAACAAGTTTGACTGGCCGAGAAATATAAAAAAAATATTTTGTAGGTTTCCGCTAAATATACAACTTGGACTAAGTAGTTACTCAGGCATATTTAATTCTCTGTTCTTTGTTACATACTGTAGCTCATGAGTTAAAACAATATTTTACAAGCGGCACTATGAAAATGGAGCTATTACCGTTATCAGTAAGATCTTGTATATACATTGATGTCACTGCACTTTTTCGAATTTTGTTTAAGGCCATGACAAACTATCAGTTTTAGTCGTTGGACTTACCAAGAATTACATGTCAATTCATTAAGGTCGATCATACAACTATCTTAGTTCTAAAGAGCGTAAGTGTTAGACAGATTCATTGAGAAGTTTGTCCGATTACATAATTTTTTCTGAAAGTTGTATTATACGAGTTGTATTAATTGGAACAGCTTTATGCAAAAGTTGCTAGTCACTTGTATTGTATTTGTTTATCGTATAAAATATTGTTACGTTTTTGCCGTTTAAAAACGTTTGAAATATGAGCTCGTAGATTGAAAATAAAAATAAAAATAAATTTGTGTTTAATTTTAATTAAATCCTTTATTAATCGCACAACTTTTGTGTGCCACTGTTCACAACTGATTCTAACAACAACAATTGCTTATTTGTTATTCCTTTGTTTATGCCCTTTGCGATAAACAACAACAATTACGACATAATTGTCCTGTAGATCTTTGTAACGGAGATCTTCAAACCACGATTGGTTTACTTCACACGCAACGCGTCATCAACACCGAAGACTGCCTGAATTTTAACTCCGACTTTTCATGCTTTGCCTTGCCTTTTATATAGCGACGTAAACAGTCTGATGAATATTCTCGTAGGTGAAGGTTCTGGTTTTCGCCTTCAAGAGAATTCTATAAATGTAAATATGTCGTATCGTCGTATCGTCGTATTGTTGTATCGTCGGATCGTCGTATCGTCGCATCGTCGTATTGTCGTATCGTCGTATCGTCGTATCGTCATGTCGTCGTATCATCGTATCGTCGTATCGTTGTATCGTCGTATCGTCGTATTGTCGTATCGTCGTATCGTCATATCGTCGTATCGTCGTATCGTCATATCGTCGTATTGTCGTTTCGTCGTTTCGTCGCATCATCGTATCGTCGTATCGTCGTATCGTCGTATTGTTTTATCGTCGGATCGTCGTATCGTCGTATCGTCGTATCGTCATATCGTCGTATAGTGCTATCGCCGTATCGTCGTATCATCGTATCGTAGTATCGTAGTATCATCGTATCGTCGTATCGTCGTATCGTCATATCGTCGTATCGACGTATCGTCGTATCGTCGTATCGCCGTATCATCGTATCGTCGTATCGTCGTTTCGACGTATCGTCGTATTGTTGTATTGTTATATTCTTGTATTGTTGTATTGTTGTATTGTTGTATTGTTGTATTGTTGTATTGTTGTATTGTTGTATTTGTATGTTGTATTGTTGTTTTTGTATTATTGTTTGTTGTATTTGTGATTGTGTATTGTTGTTTTTGTATTTTTTGTTTGAGTTGTTGTATTGTTGTATTGTTGTATTGTTGTATTGTTGTATTGTTGTATTGTTGTATTGTTGTATTGTTGTATTGTTGTATTGTTGTATTGTTGTATTGTTGTATTGACGTGCAGAGGATACAACAATACAACAATACAACAATACAACAATACAACAATAAAATTAAGTTAAGTTTATGCCTGAAGTTGCCATATTATCCATTATTTTTAATATGGCACCTTGTAATATAAACAAAATGAGCAAATACAACAAAAAAAGGAAGCTAGTCGTTGTCACAGCGTTTAAAAAAAACTTGTTTAAGTGAACAGTTTTATCGGCACTGCCATATTTTTGAAACTGTAAACTTTATTTTATCTGTAAGTTGCAATAACGAAAATAAGTTAAAGGTAACTTTTTAGTTCCCTTTAGTTAAAGTACCTTTAACTAAACCCAAGTTTAACGGCAAGTTGTTATAATGGCCCTAAGTCAGAAATCCATCAGGTTTGTAGGATAGCCAGTCGCGGCGTTTTATTTTTCTAATTAAATTTGAAGGAAACCTGTTTCATTACTTTATTGGAGAAGTTTTTAAATTTTAAATGTACAAGAAATATTTGAAGAATTTAGACTTTTGTCCACGATAATATATTATTCGACATGTGCATTATTATAGTTCACGCTACAGCACATCATATAAATCAATGTATGTAGATGATATGAGTAATTTCATATGAAATTCTTAAACTGCATTTTTGCATTTTAAAATAAATAAATAAGTTTGTGGCGTTGTTGTAAGAGTTAATCTAGAGTTTAAATATAAAGTAGAACATTTTTTACCATTTCTGACTAAGTTTGAAAGAAAAAAGAAACAAAATTCTTACTTTTTGACTTATTTTGTCTTTCAAATACTGATTCGCGTTTATATTAAATATTCAAATATTGAATTGAATTTGTGGACCATGTCCTAAGTAAATGTCTCATTTTAGCCACTTTCATTGTAAATTAACCTCAAAAATTTGTAGGCAATAACAGAATATGTTTATGGAATTTTAATTACCTACTAATTTGCTGTTTCACATCCAGCAGTTAAAAATAATGGCATCATTTTGTAAACCCAATCTTAAGTAAATTAGGCAGAATGAAAATGAGAAAAAAGCTAAACATTCTAATTGGTTTTAGGCATTAGGCGCTTAACAAAATAAGAAAAACTTTATCTAATTAGCTTTCAGTTTCTGGTTTCGTAGTGTTTGCAAAAATTAATTTCATTCATTAATAAACACGCAAATACTCTAAAAATAAACAATTCAGTAAATGATTCTGCATTACTGAAACCTACATACTATATAACATACATAGGTTTATTTGAGGACAGAAAGATTAGGCATATTTTTTTTTAATTGGAATATTCAAATTAGCCCGTTTTATTTTACTAAAAGCGCTTAAAGAAAGAATTTATGTTTTGGCTTTGGTCTATAAAATCATTATGGTAGCAAATGGATCCAAATAATTCTTAGCAATAGCTAGCACAATTGCATTCTATAATACAACACTATTGAGCTTAAATCTGTTATTGAATGTAGTAGACAAAACAATCGAAAGCGAAACCTTTAATAATGCAGTATTCCTCGGATATATGCACTATCAAAAATACATACAGTACAATACTTGTAAGGGCGAATTCTTGTATCGAAATCTAGCATCTGTAAGCGAATAGCCGCATGTCATTCAAGCTGATAAAATTCTATTTGTTTCATTGACAGCACTGGCTGCATGTTCGATCGCGTGCCAGTTGGTCGAAGAGGGTTTTGATCTACTACAACTCGGTATGGCAAACAAAGTTGTAATTTCTTGGATTCCGTTTCACTTTGGGATTACTGAGAAGAAATTGCTATAGGTGATGGATCCTCACCAGGCTTTGTAAACATATTCAGATCATTGGCTGTTTCTGATGTGATTGCCTTGAGCTGGTGGTTGTAGCTTTCTAGACCTAGTTGAGTATGCACAATAGCACCGTAGTGAAACCTGTAGTGTGAACGGCTCCATGCTAAGGTTACTCCCGATTAGTACCCGGTCTGACTCTGAGCACCTGTCCCCATTGCGGGCAAGAATAGCAGCTTTAGTGGGTACCCAATTAGCAATGAATTAAAATCCGAACCCCAAAAACAAACTCAATTGAGTGACCACAAAGCATCCACCCTAGCCGGTGGACACAACACATTCCCATTCAGGCACCTGTCAGAAATGCAGCTGCCCCTATCCTAAAAGTAAAGTCCAATTATCTACTTTGGCAACATCACGCTTGGAGCACAAGGCTCCCCTGGCACCAACCCACCTTCGGGTGTCAACAGTACCTTTAGTGCTAGAGTTAGGGCACATAAAACTCGTAGATCAGCCATGCGAATCATTGCTAGGATCGATTCTCCTTTCAGATGATGAGAGGGGTTTGTTTGGCCTGGGCTAAGGCCTATCAAAATTATCGCCCCCTCCGCCTCTCCGATCACCGCAGAAACGACCCCAAAGAGGCAAAGATCGACCGAGCTAAACGCACCGCTCCAGCCTCCCAAATGCTCCAAAGTGCCAACTGGAAAATGCGCCCCCTACGAAACCCCGTTCGTCTACGCAGTCCAGGCGTCTTGACCCTAGCAAACCTTCCTTTTTTCTTTCCTACGCAGTACATTAAATTAAATTATGTTCCAAATTTTTAAAATAAGTTTTCAACTCAACTTTAAATAATCGGAATAAACATCAGAATGTATTAAAATTCATAGAGAGTATGAGTTTATCTCTTGTTGAGACACCCTTTTTACACATCCGTGCATGTACAAGTTTTCTCAAGTGTGCATAAAACTCAAAACAAATAAGAAATTTTCACAAATTAGACTTCTACCAGCTTCTAAAGTCAACACTTTTTGTTAACTTATCTTCGAAGAATATTATTTCATTCTCAAAAAACTATATTACGCTATGACAATTCTATTTTACACATGACAAATATGTATTGAATAGAGTTCGAGTTCGACAGATGAAAATAGAATCCCCTAAAGATATTGAAAAAAAAAAACATTGTTACGTGACAATTTATTTAGTGTGTGTAGTGGAGTATTGATACTGCAAAATGACATGTTCTTCTCCTCAGTTACATGCATACATACGTGATTGTATACAATTGGAAGCAATAGCTGTAATACATCTTATGTTCCTATTCAATACAATTTCTACTTGGAGACATCAGTTGTTGTATGTAAGACGAAAAAAAAAGTATTTTTTTTATTGAGTTATAAATTGTTAAATTTTTTCCTTGCGTGTACGAATAAATTTTACATTCAGCTTAAGTTAGCCAATGAAACTACTCTTGAATTATGACTTAAGATTAGACTTTGGAAATCTAATTTTGCCATTTAATAAATCCATACATACATACATACTTACAACCCTTCACTCAGGATTACGACCTAGTTTCTCACACTATTTGTATTGTGTATGTAAATTCTATACACAATTTGGTGAACCTAACAGTTTAAAGTCGACTTCGAACGACAGATTATTTGAGGTAATTCATGGTAAATTTATTTACTCTCATAGTTTTTGCAAAACTCTAACGAGAGGAATTTGGAGAATAAATATTCTTTTTATATTTCGTTTTCTTCGAGATGTTGTTCCAACAGAGATTTCCGAACTCTAACAGTACCAGTTTAAGTAGCTCTCATTTATGCAGAATGCCTTGCCAAATCACTATGGAAGGATATAGAATTAAACAAAACGTAGAAATAATAAAATGTTTTATCAAATTCTAAATCAATCAATACGTGCACGAATACATTTATCGATTTTGAGACTATATGAACACATATGAGATCACAGAGAGCACAAATCAGTGTTAGATTGACGAAATAATCGTTGCATATTGTCTAAAAGGACGTTATCAACAGTAAGCATCATGGGTTGTTGATTACTAAACTCTTTTGGCCTGAATTGTAAGAATAGAACACCAACGGCATGTGCTTCCCATAGAACAACGCTACGTGCCACAGAGCTCTTGCCCATAGGATTATTCTACACAAGCGGTAGTTCATATTAATCTCTGTGATGCAAGTTATAATATATTTTCTTGTGGCCTCAGATTACTGCGGTCCTCATAACTCATATCGCAGGCCGAATTCAGAAAAATTTCGCATTCGCTTCATCCACAGCGGCGTGGCGGATATTTAAGAGATTTTATATTCCACAAATGAGGTCGTTTACTGAAACAGTACACTCGATTTTATTCACTAAAAATAGTGAATAGTCCTATCGGTAGAACATGACGACGATAATAAACGACGATTCACGTACTTCGTTTTGTTTAAATTTAAAGAAGCATTTAATGAAAGATCCGATATTTTATTTCTCTTGTACTTATAATTATTATTGCGTAATTGTATGTCACTAGCATGCATGATATACTATTTCCGTAAATTAAAGACGGTACATAGGAAGAGCAAAAGAGGGAAAGTATCTTCCTCATTTCGATTTCGTTTGAATCAATAAAAAAAGAAACCAAAGTTAGAAGTTTTCCAACTTATCAATACAATCCAAAAGCCACTTTCCTTTCTCTTTGCGTATTTTGTTGTATTAATTTTATTCAATTGTCACACGAAATTCCAAATATTAATATATATTTTACACACATAACTGCCAGATTTGACGATTTATCGTCATTTTGACGATTTTATGCTTTAAAAATACCAATTTGGCTATTTTTAGATATTAAAAATTTAAATATTTTTCTTTACTTTTGTACATTAAAAGTCAATTTATTTACCTTGCAATTGTTACTTTTGTAAATTTAGGTTAGTAATAACAAGGAGTATAGTATTGTATTTTTAAATTCTTTACGAACACCTGTGATAATACTACATAAAATGCTAAATAACTTCAATAAAAGCATCAATTAGTAAAGAAACTTAAAAGTAAATTGATCAGATACATAAAGAAAAATTATAAGTTTTGCAAATATTTGCATTACCCAGCAAATAATAGCAATACCAAGAATTTTGAAATAAGATTTTCTCATTCTCGTAGTTGAGCATAACTTATCATTTGCTGTTGAAGACCATTTTTTATGATTCGAATATAACTTCTAATATTACCGTAGGAAGACCAAAGGAAAGTGCCAATGGAAGGCCCCTACTCATACAGTGCATTGTGTTGGAACTCGGAAAATATGTTATGGAAAGGAGGAAAGAGGTTGTAGCGTTTGTGGATTCTAAATTTGAAATCCTTTGTACAATAAGTGACAGGAAACACTTTTGCAGGAAAGGAGTTTCATATATGAATTGTCCAAAAAAGAACGAATTGTGTCTGTCATGCAAGATGCGATCACTAGCCAATAAATCACAAACGAAGGTGCTCTTCGATAAAGACGAGTGTTATGTAGGAATACATGATGCTAGAGAAGAAGTCCCCTTATTTCGCTTGAGCAAAATTCGTTGTAGTGGCGATAGAACAGTGAAACACGAGCCACATTGCAATGATGCTCTGATGAATCAATGTGGTTGGATACTCTACCGTCATTAACGAGTACTTTTGTCCACTCCTGTGGTCGAGAAGTCTCAAAATAGACGTTAAGGCACCGGCTCTTGCATGAGAGTTGTATTCGATTCTCGGCAGAATATAAGTAGTGCAAATAGGACGATGAAGTGAAATATTTTTTGTATCGTCTTAAGAAGCCTAGGTACTGAATAATGTGTCACATCACACTAAATTTACATGTCCAGAACGTCTTCGGGCTTCTGATCCCCTAATATTTACAACACCCGTGATGCAAAAATATTGCTGGGTTTATGTGTCAATAAACAAAACTGGTATAGATTGTTTAAAGAATAAACAATTGTTTCTTGAAAATGATATAAAATTTCTCGATTTTAATTTCCAGCCTTGACTAAATTTTTTAAGAAATATTAGTATTATCACATTCTTCAACTAATTTAGAAGGAATATTAAGCCGAGTTAATTTAAAATAAACTAAGTTCCTTGAAACTAAACTTAAACTATTGAGAAACAATATTGTATGAAAACATTATTTGAAACTTGGCAATTGTAATTGCTTTGACTTTAATATTGTACCTGATTTAATTAAACAGAATAATTCCAATACATATAAATATATGTACATTGAAACCTTTCAATTTATTTACTTATTTTTTCTAACGATTTTTTTACGATTTCATAAACTTCTTTTACGATTTTGACAATTTTTTTCTAATATTTGATGATATTATGCTTTATTTATCTGGCAGCTATGTTCACACATTAAAAAAGGCATTCTATTTTTTCTAACACTATTTAAAACTTATATTTACAATAAGAAGTTCACGGACTAAATATTTAGAGAAAATGACTCTTGTTAATCCATAATTTAAAAGCCTAAAATTACATCAAATTTCATTACAATGTTAATTACAGAAAGCTTAAATATGATCCCTCTGTTGACAAATTCCCATCATTCAACTGATCCCGTTTATGTCATCAGGAATGGGAAGTGTGGATCGGCAGACATAAACAATTTCTATCATAATATTTGACCAAAACTTCTCATTTGACACCTGCGCGTTTCACTTTAAAGAGTTACATAAGCTGTCAGTATTTCAATTTACCAGTTGAATATAAATAATTTAAGCAAAAAATATAATTAATTTAACAAATGTCGAGAAATTACAATAAGTTAGAGAGTAATGTAAAGTTAAAAATGTGAACTTTTGAAATGTGTAGACGTAGCCTTAAGATACAAAATTGTTACTACTTTTAATACAACACAGCAGTATTAAGTTATTATTCTTTCCTTGCGATTTTTTTTTATAAAAAATCATAAAAAAAAAGTAAAAAAGCAATAAATAACAGCAATCATGATGAATTTTTATTAATTTTTTTATTGTGATACTTTGTCCCTTTTGGGTGCAGAATCATAAGAATTTCCTTTGTTAGTATCAGGCATCGACAAAGTGAATACAGTACATAGCATACATAATTGGCCATTACAACCCTTCAGTTAGGATTACGGCTACGCGTTCTCACACCACTTATGTTGGTGTGTGCTAATTTTATACATAGTGGTGGGACCTACAGTTTAGAAGTCGACTCCCGAACGGACCCAGATTTTTTTTTTTGAAAAACTTTTCATGGCAATTTTATTTTACTCTCAGAGTTTTGCGCAGAAATCGTACTGAGAGGCAAGTCGCCGAAGAAATATTTTTTTCCATAGTTTCATGTTTTGATGTCTGACCGGGATTCCGAACCTGGCTTTCGTCTAACAAGCCCACACACACCACTAGACTAGACTACGGCGACGACAAAGTGAATACATTTTTTTAATTTGTGAATTATAAAATTTTTTAATATTTTAAAACCAGATAAATGTTAATAACAGTGCGTATTACGTATGTGTGTACATGCAAAATTTTCGTTCGATAAGAACACATAAATGAATTTATCAAAAAGTTTCTTTCCTCATCCCATATAATTCCTTCAAAAACTTGTTTACACATAAAAAAAATCTTAGCAAATTTCGACAAGGGAACATTGCGTGTTAATTGCAGTGGTACAACCATTTCGGTCAATAAAAATATCTATCACACCATGATAACCGATTTTTCTGTTCCCGTTCATCATGGTATTGATGCGAACTATGTTTGGTTTTAACAGGATGGCCATTCGAGTATCCTGGGGAAATTTGAGAATGTCAAGAACATTGACTATATGATGCCACGATATGACTTCTTAATGAAATTCAGGACGACCATTCCGGATATAGGGGTCTGGAGAAATGGTGCTGTGTACCTCGAAAAGAATTCCGTCAAAATCTGATGGATCCAAGCTGGGAGGAACCGTGGGTAGCGGAATTTACTCAAAGTCAATCGGTATAGCCGAATCTATAAGGCTACCAGATCACTGCAGCGTTTTCCAGGCGGAAGT
>QOCX01000274.1:6890-33114 GCA_005959815.1 Sarcophaga bullata
TAAAAGAGAAACGTCAAACTCCATATAAAAAAAATTGTTTCAGAAGAAGAATTTTGTTCCGAAACCATGGGTGAATCCAGCTTAACTGTCATGGTAATCATAAGAATGTGCCAAAGAAGTCATAGTGAAATGTATAAATTGTATAAGAGCGAATCAAAAATTTAACCTTGGGCTAGATGAAAATCATAGCACTACAAGCAAGGAATGTCCGGTATATCAAAACAAATTGAAAATAAAAATGAGAATGATTGATATAACAATCAAAATGGATTTACGGTGTATACACAAATGCGCGGGGTCTTTTAAACAACTTTAATAAAATTGAAATAACAACAGAATTAAGAAATCCAGAATTTATAATTTTATCAGAATCTCATTTAACAAATAATGTTGAAGAACATGAATATCAACTACTGAATTATAATCATTATGCAACGTTGTCAAATTCAACAAGAACAGGCGGAGTAATACTATATATTAAAAAAGAATGGAATGTAGAAAAACTTCATGAAAAAGTAGCTAATTCAAAATACTGGATGTGTGCCTATAAAGTTAAGAATAAAAGTACGATTTTAATAATTATGACAGTTTATAGATCTCCAAGCTGCAGGGAAGTTGAATTTTGTGATGCATTTGATGAAATATATGTGAAACAAACTTTGAAATTGTAATAGCGGGTGACTTCAATATAGACTGGAGCAAAAACGATACATATAAAAATAGATTACAGGCAACGTTAAATTATAACGGACTTAAGCAAATAATAACCGAATATACGAGGGTGACGGAAAATTCAAGAACGTTAATAGATTTTGTAATCACAAACAATAGTAATTTTTCGGCAAAAAATAATGGTGCGAATAAAATTGCAGATCACGAAGCGATAGATATAAACATAAAAAATAAAAATTTTAGCAAACCAACAAAAAATACAAATATTTAAATACAATAAGACAAATACAAATATTTAAATACAATAAGACAAATACAAATATTTAAATACAATGAGAATTTATTTAGAACAGAAATTAGAAATAACATTAACAACTATGAAAATAAAAGCCTTAACGAAATTACATATAATATCGACAATTGTTTTGAAAACGCAATAAGAAAATGTACAATGAAGAAAACTATCAATGAACAATATGATACAATGAATTGGTTCAATAGAGAGTTAAAACAACTTAAAAAAGACAAAATTATTAGTTATTATATTGCAAAAATGGTGAACACAAGTGAAGTTTAGAACAAATACAAAATGATAAGAAATAGATATGAAACAAAAATCAAAGTTGCGAAAAATCAGTTTATTAATAAATCTATAACTAAAGCCATAGACCAAAAAAAAAATGTGGAAAAATATAAAAGAATTAGTATTTAATAAAAAACAAAATGTGATACAATCCGTGATATTTAATCAATTAGAGTTTAAGGAAAACTACTTAATAGCCAACCAATTTAATAATTATTTTGTTGATAGCATAAAATCAATTAGAAATTCGGTAGAACAAGTGCAATGTGTTAATAGATCTCATAGAACTTAAGGATATATGCAAAAACATTAAAAATAAACCGGATTTTAACAACATATCAATTAATATAATACTAGATAATTGGAACATCATAGGAAATATTTTCCTAAATATTATAAATAAATCCTTTCATACAGGAGAATTTCCTGAAAATTGGAAAATTTCAGTGATAACACCAATAGAAAAATAGCGAAAACAAAAAAATGTGATGAATTTAGACCGATAAATACATTAAAAATGTTTGAAAAATTATTGAAAAAGTCGTTAAAAAACAACTAGAACATTACTTTGAGAAAAACAATATATTTTCAAAATACCAATCGGGATTCAGAAAAAGCTTTTCATGTGAAACTACTGTAAATTATGTAATAAATAGATGGAAATATATAACAAAAAATAGAAGAATACTGGCTATTTTTCTAGATTTTAAAAGAGCCTTCGAGACAATTGATTGGAACATTTTATTACAAAAGCTTTATAATTACGGAATTCAAGAACATGAACTAAAATGGTTTAAATCATACTTAACCCATAGGAAACAAATGGTGAAAGTGAACGACACAAAATCAGAATATATAGATAATGACTATGGTGTACCCCAAGGATCGGTATTAGGTGCATTGTTATTTATTATATATATAAATGACATGCCTAAAGTGCTAGTAAATTGTGCAATAATTTTATACGCAGATGATACACTAATATTTACAGAAGGTGATACAGATCATCACTGTTATGATAAAATGACACAAGATATTAATAATGTTAATGAATGGTTAAAAATGAATAAGTTAAAATTAAATGAAAATAAAACTAAAATTATGCAAATAAAAATGGAAAATGAACTAGGATTTAAAATAAATAATCAACTTATAGAAAAAGTAAATCAAATTAAATATCTTGGATTTATAATTGATAAAAAAAAAACTGAAACTTAATGAACATATCGAATATATGCAAGAAAATTGGTAAAAAAAAAATTGTTTTTTTTTTTTTTAAAGAATATGTAATAAAACATCTACTATTACTGCTATTAATATATACAACACTATGATTAAACCACATTTTGAATTTGGCTCAACAATAATCTACACATGCTGCAATGGAACACAAATAGAAAGACTTCAAAAACTCCAAAACAAGGAAATGAGAGCGATCTTAAAATGTAATATTTACACGCCGATAGAAGGAATGTTGAATGTGCTGAAATGGTTAAATGTCAAACAAAAAATGCAAATGAATACGCTTCAATTTATACACAAAATGAAAACTGGAGATGCGCCTAAATACCTCATCGAACAACTTAGATATGTTGGAGAAATACAGCCATATCACCTGAGAAATGAAAACAACTTTAGGCTACCAAGAACAACCTCAACAAATATGCAAATGTCTCTTTTGTATAAAGGATTACATCTTTACAATAGGCTAACCCGATGAAATTAAATATGAAAATAATATTAATGTAATGAAAAATTGTATATTTTATCGAAGAAAATGTTATAAATTAAGATTTGTTTAAAAATCATAAATGTAAATTTGAAAGTATTTTAAAATACTACTAAATAAAATAAAATAAAAAAAATCCAATCCGAAGTAGATCTAAGTGCAGTTCAAGTTCGAGTTCCCTGCAGAAAACTCCAGCACCTGTACCTCCGGCTAACTTTAACCCATCTGGCATACCACTCGGAATTTATACCCAGACTCAAAGGGTTAGTCTATTACCCATTATCACTCAGTGAGTGATAAACCGCACCAGAAAATCTGGGGCATGTATATCCCTAAACGAATTTTCAATTGCAGAAGTGGTAATACATACATAATTGGAAATTACAACCCTTCAGTCAGGATTACGGCCTTCTCACACCACTTATGTTGTGTGTGTTAATTTTATACATGAGTGGCGGGACCTACAGTTTAGAGTCGACTCCGAACGACAGATTTTTGAGAAACTTCATGGCAATTTTATTTACTCTCAGAGTTTTTGCCATAAATCTGCTAAGAGGAAGCCGCCGAAGAAATATTTTTTTCATATTTCGTTTTTAATGTCTACAGAAGTGGTAACATTGTTGAAATCCCCTCAATATCTAAGGAGTGTGTACTCACCCTTAGCTAAATTCGACTCCAGAAAACCTGTCCCATCATGTAAGCATGTTGCAACCTACTCAGCAGAGACCGGTCCATGCTTGACCTCAAATATAGACCGAAAAGTCTCCCAAGGTTTCAAAACAAAGGATGATGGCGATTTTGGTTTATAATCCTTAGGGCCGATGCGAATGGGTTTGCCGAATTTCGGTATAAACACCACGAGCACATCTTTCCAACCATTAGGAATATTATACCACCGGAGAGAGTTCTTATACACGTCCACTAGGTATTCGTATAATATATCAATGGAACCTTTGGGTTTATTTTCGCGAAGTTGTCCACGTCCCATCGTTCTTTTGGACGAAGCCCAGGATTTTGATGTCCCTAGATAGCATCCTACGAAAACGAGCCACATCGGCAACAGCCTTGATATTTTCGCAGAAACTCATCCAAGTGGTTCTTTTTACGCGCTTTATTTACCTTTTATAATCTTTAAAACGAGATCCATAAACAGACCAGTCAACAACCTCGCTTTACCCGAGTAAGCAAGGAGACAATCGTCTCTATAGCAATACATCAAAATATCCGTCAAAGATCCAACTCGATCACTGAAGCCAAGAGTGGAATGACCCCTTAGGGCCATAAGTTCTTCCTCCACAGCCTTTTCAAATTTGATCCAGTCGCTTCTTCTAGGATTCCTAAAAGGCTACATCCCCAAACAGGTTGGGAATAGTTAAACTTAATCCTCCACATTGCGGCAAGATTATTACCCAGGTGGGGGTTGTGTACATTTGAACTTTAACAAATTTTGCGCGGTTTTACCGTCCGGTAATTCAATAGGAAGAAGCTTTTCAAATGTGTAGTTACGCTCATGTTTGACTTGAAATGCATTGTACGATGAAAGGCGAAGAGCTTTTATATTTATTATCTGTGGAATTGCTGATATAGACACTTTATACTAAAAAAAAAATCATCGGATCTTTTTTAGCTCTATTGTTTTTGATTTTGTTTATTGTTGATCCAAAATTTGAAAATTGTTGTAGTAGTTGGGCATAAATCCCGCTCATTTACATAAAAGAAATTTAAAAATTGTTAATTCAGAAACTGCTTGCAAAATACTCATAAAGTGTGCATAAAACAGAAATTAATTGGAAAATATTCATTCAAACCAATTCTTTTCTTTTTTTCAGAGATCAAATTAGCCAACAACACTACTAATAACCGTAATAATGAAGCAAATGAATATATTTCATGTGAATTAATCAAAGACTCCAATTTTGAGTACGAGGAAGAATGGAACATAGGTGGCATTCCCGAGTTATTAAATGAATTAGACGCAGATATAGAGAAATCTCTACAAAATATCCAAACTTCGAAGGTTGACAGTACAAAACCTGCAATCAATTATAGAACGGCAGTTTTTAAAGAACTACATACGATACCAATTTTCAAGGAAGAAAAAGCAACCAGTAGAAATTTAAAATCATATAATATTTTCGAGCCAAACGCAGATCTTGAAGTAAAAAATTCGAAATCTGGTAATTTACGTAATTCAATATCTACATTCACTGGCTTTTCAAAGGGTGGTCACCTTATTTCATCTTACTCACAACATTTTCAGACATACTCTTGTCAAAAAAGTACTAAACTTGGTCAAAATTTCAAGGAACAAAAAGAGTTGAACGATAACGATTACCCCACCAGTATGTCATCGCAAACCGGAAGCAACAGCAGTATTAATATAAGTGCGGCAGCAAATAGTATAACTAGTGGCCAGAGCAATTCTGGCTCAAACGGTAACAAACAAAATAATAAAATGTCCATTGACCACCAAGCAACACTAGATAAGGGACTGAAAATGAAAATAAAACGTACAAAACCGGGCACAAAAACTTCAGAAGCTAAACATGAAATTGTGAAAGCTACAGAGCAACTGCAAAATGGATTGGCTGCTAGTGGTACATGCTCAGTTAATCAAGATGATAATTCCAGTTTAATTTTAGTATCAAGTCAGCCATCTTTATCCAATTCTCAAAATCTAAACACATTATTGGGAACCAATAACAACCAAGGAAGTTCCAACTCTGTTGGAAACAAAAAAAATTTAGGCAATTGTAATAATCAAACAAACAATATTTCGTCTTCATCTAACAGTAGTGGAAATATTTCGATTAATACGGGTTCATCCAACAACAGTATTTCACAATCGACATCTCTAGGTACAAAGCGTGGAAGCTCAGGACATCGTAGAGAGAAGGCAAAAGAAAAATCATCACATTCCAATCGTTTAGGGATTGATAAAAATTCTACATTAAATACCGATAAGGAACAAAATGAAAAGCCTATATGTCATTGCAATAATGCTGATAGTGGTATTTCTGCTTGTTCTAATAGTTCATGCATTCGAAAGACTGAAAGTAATACGCAACGATTATCAAACTCCAACACAACAACAGTTCCACCAGGAGTTTTTACTCCATCGGCCGAAACTTCAAGTTCGGCAACAGTTTCAACTGGAAATCTTATGACAGTCCCTACTGCTGTTAGTACCCCTATATCAACTCAATCTATATCTATTAGTGGAAGTGCCAATACTCCAGGTCCACCGAGTAAGGATATTATAACTAATAGTAGTAATAATGTAAAAATTTCATCACATATTGCTGCACAATTGGCTGCTGCTGCAGCATCTAATAACTCCACTAATGGGTCTTGCATCTCTACGACTAACTATACAAATAGTGACTTGAAATCATTACCAAATGCTCTAAATCAAGCAGTTAAACAAATAGCACCGGGTGCTATTTCGAGTGCAGTTCATCATGGACTCTCTGTTCCAATTGCAACCACCCAAAACTTGTCTAATGTTACAGAAACAGACAATTCAATGTCTAATTCTCCTATTGAAAACTCAGAATCTCCTCCTGCAAAAAGAGCAAAGCACACAGATTGCAATACTACTACATCAACAGTAAAAAATAAAGAAATGATTGACATATGTATTGGAACATCTGTTGGAACTATTACGGAACCTGATTGCCTTGGTCCATGTGAACCTGGTACTTCTGTAACGCTAGAAGGAATAGTGTGGCATGAAACTGAAGGTGGAGTACTTGTAGTTAATGTGACTTGGCGTGGTAAAACATACGTAGGCACTTTACTTGATTGTACTCGACATGACTGGGCTCCACCAAGGTAAGTATTCTTTATTAGACTTACAATCTAAATACTAAATAATAAACAGAACTCTCGAAAACGTGAATACCTAAAAGCATGAATTTTTTGTTTACTTTGACTATTCTTAACATACACAAAAGTTGAAAGCTCTAAAATGTTATTTTAATTTTTCAAAGAATTACGTTTTTGGCTTATAATAAGTTTATAAACTTTAGGAATCCGACGTTAAAGTTCTCCTGTAAGCATTTGCGATGCGCTCATTGCACTGAAATAATCTATCTGTAAGCTATTATATCGTATGTAGGTTAGGTTAGGTTAGGTGAGAGGACGTGTATTAAGTGCAGTACCCAGAGGTCATGCTGATCCACTGTACACAATCGTCCTTGAGAAGAGTAAAAAGGAAAGGAGAAGAGGTAAGGAATAGGGAATAGCAAATAGGAAGTCCTATCACCTCTCAGCCAGCTTAACCTAATAATAAATCTATGGGGAGCCTTGATGTCGGCTCTCGACACAGAATTCAAACCTTCAAAGAAGCCTTTTTCAAGTGTCTTCAACCTTAATCTACTAAGGGCTGGACAGTTACAGGGGAGGTGTTTAACAGTTTTCAACTCCTCCTCGCAACATACCCTGTAATAATCCAGCTGGAATCTATTCCAGATCCTTGTCAGCGACCTGATCTCGCAGTGCCCCGTAATAAAACCAGTAACCAACCTCGAGCTGGCCTTATCTAAGCCCAGCAGCCAACCTGCTCTAATACTGTTTATAGAAGACCATAGTCACTTAGAAACATAACAACCCGATCGATTCTCCCAACGCCTCTGCACATCCCCTTTACCCATCCATTGATAAGGCCGTAGAGGTGGCAGATTGGGTGATGAGGATCAACTAATAAATCGCCCTCAGAAAGCCAACCTAACCTAGCGAGGGCATCCGCCGCCTTATTACCGAGTATTACGCTGTGACCCGGAACCCAGAATAGACGGACACGGTCTGGTCCAAAAGTCCTGAACGACTCCTTGCACTCGCGAACTAGCCGTGATTTGCAACAGACTGTCGCAATGACCCTTATGGCAGCCTGACTGTCAACGAAGATCGTCGTGGCCTCATTAGCCTTCAAGATTGCGAAAACCTCCGTCTGAAACACACTACACACATCTTTCAACCTGAAATTTAGCTCAAGACCGAGTTCCCTACAGAAAACCCCAGCATCTGCAGTTCCAACTAACTTAGATCCGTTCGTGGATATGGGTATACCATTCAGCCCCTGAAGTACTCCATCATTCCATTGTACCCTATCCGCTGTAAGCATCCTTAAACCAGGCAGGAACATAACCTAACGCTCGACGTTCCTATCCCTAAGAATCCAGGGTTCCTGGTTAAGAGCGATATCAACTTCAAGGCGGCGCAGGGTGGTTAGCAAGTTGTGAGAGGCGGCTGACGGAATATAAGGTGCACTAACCCACGCAACACCCCACTACCCTTTTGCCCTTAGCCATCGCGATCCGAAGATCGCAGCCTTTTCTCTTACCTTCACCAGCCAGGGAGTTGATAACTACCCATGAGCTGGTGTTCAACCCGTTATTGTCACAACTTTCCTCTATCATATACTCGATGAGCCTTTCTTCAATTAGATCCCATCTTTCAGGGGAGATTTTGTCATCCAAATCTTACCTGTGAATGCAAGCCAAAGGAAGGATTAGTTCCCAGGCTCCCCTGCTTTTTAGGACACTGAGCCGGAAGGGGCACCTCGTCAAATATGTTTCTCTTCATGTGAATTCCCTTTCGGGAAACCTGCATAGAGGGTCTATTTGTCGACGTGCCCTTCTTCTGGGATGAAGCATTAGCGATAGTTTCTACCCGCTTTCCGTTATGCAAGAGGGAACATTATCACCCTTACTCTTCACTGGAAGTTTGGAGACTCGAGAAGTCTTCTTTACTCCAGTTGGGAGTAAGTGTGTAGAACCTTCCAGACCCTTGCTTGAGGTTTTGGAAGTAGAAGCAATTGGCTCTACGCTCCTGCCCGCACTCAAGGAGCTATCCTTTATGCCAGAATCATACTACCTGGGTTATAGTTTCATACCGCGAAACAATGGCTCTGTATCGAGCCGGCATCTTCTACTCTTCTTCTTCTACTTTCCCACAAAAGGACAGAGTGGATTTTAAAGTCTGAAATCTCAGAAAATTTCAAAATCTACTATGAAAACTCGCTCTGTCAAGGGTTCTGGCGAATGCGTTCAAAACAATTTACTTTGTCCGCCCGTGTTGTCCTGTTTGAGCCCTATATTGATTTGCTTACCGGATTACATTGGCTTTCGAAAATGTAGGATTATCTGTTTATTTTAGTTGATATTTCTTAATATTTATTAACAGTCATTAACTAGAGGTCTTATTTTATCAAAATTTGCTTTTTTATTTCATATTTTATTTCAGAACAGAGCTGTGTTAACTGACTTGTTTTGTGTCTGGGGAGTTAGATTTTAAAATCTTTCTTTACACACATTAAGTGAAGTTAGCGAAAATTATATTCCTTTCTTTACAGTGAATATCATAGACTGTTGAACGGCGTTGCCGTTTTGGTAATTTTTTACCAAATTTGGCTTTTTTCTCATGTGTAAACGTGTATTTTTTCTTCATTTTGGTTATAATTTTTTTTAATATCTTTAATATACCAATCACTTCATTAATTTTATTTGAAAATTTGCATTACAAGCTTTACAATAGTTAGCAAAGCCTTTGATTTCTTTAAGCGTTTTTATTACGTTCTCTTATATGTTTATTTTTAATTTTTTTTTATTACTATGCAAAGAATCGCATATAAGTTTCGTTTTTTTTTTTTATTTTACATATTGGTTTGATAATTATCATAAATACAAGAAGTGAAGAACCAAAATTTTTATATCAAACCTTAAAATATTTATATATATATATAAAGTATGTTTATATTTTATATTTTATTTATTTTTAAATATTGAATATCTTAGAGGACTACAATTTTTTTTTGTTACTTTAAACTGAGATGTATAATTAGTTTTATAAACAAATTTTAATACAAATAAATAAAAATCTTAATTTATCATTTGTAGTTTAAAAACACAGAAAAAATAAAATTCTTGTATTAAACCTTAAATTTGTTAAAAACAAATACATTTATAAGAAAAAAATTTTGTTTATTTTTTCCTTATTTGGTTATTTTTTATTTTAATTTTGGTTATAAAATTTTTTGGTCGTGGCAACGCTGCTGTTGAGTTAATATAATTGAAAAATGTGGAAAAGTACAGAAAAACAAATCTATTACACACATAATTCGTCATTACAACCCCTCATCCAGGATTATGACTTAACTTCTCACACCACTAATGTTGTGTTCGTTAATTTTATACATGAGTGGAGGGACCTGCAGTTTATAGTCGACTCCGAACGACAAATTTTTAAGAAACTTTTCATGGCAATTTCATTTACTCAGAGTTTATGCTAGAAATCTGCTGTCTAATATTTGCTGTCATATTTCGTTCTGATGTCTTATCTGGGGTTTAATATAGAGAGGATACAAAATCAGATATACATATCACAAAATAGAAGGATAAATATGTGCGTAACAATTGCCATCAATTTCAATGTAATAGTACTTCTCAAGAAAGCAAATAGGAAGGATCGGAAGGCTAGAGAAAATAAATAAATATCACAACCGCTTTTGTTGGAAAATTATAACACTAACAAAGGAGGAGTGGAACTACATGAGTGGTTAATGGAAAAATACGCAACTAATATTAGACCTAAGGAATTATATAATAAATATGGTCATAGCAAAATCGTGGATCGTTTACAAACTAGTAAATGAAAATAACATTGGTTTGCTAGAATACAGATCTGTCGTCGACCCCTATATGAAAATAGCTCAAAAACCGTCTATTGATATGCTAAAAACGAATGTTTTTGCAGATGAAAAAAAGAGACACAGCGTAGGTGTCAGGGAGAAAACAGTTGATCAAAACAAACTTCATTTGGAGTCAAATGCTAAGTGACGCTTTGCTAAGGTTGATTTATCTCTTTACTTTACAAAATAGTATTTGTTATATTGATATAACAATATAAAATATTTATATATGCTTTGAAAGGCTATATATTATATATTATTATATTGTAAAAAGTAAAAATCTTTTTTGTTTGTATTTTCCTAATATTAAAATCGAACATTTACCTACAGCCTTAACTAAAATAATAAACCCAATGAATTAGAAATAAGTAAATCAAATAATAATAAAAAGAAAAACCTACTTAAAACAACATCTGTCAAAGAAATAAACGTGCAAGACAATAGTAAAAATACAACAATAAACAAAACCGAAGACAAATAAAACAAACAAAAATGTAAATGGCCTTAAGTCTAAAAAGCCAACACACTACCTACTAGACTATATATATAATGTATATAATATATATATGTATAATGTAAATAATATGTATTTATATATGGCAGTGTTCTCTATGGATCCTTGGTTCGAGACAAATAGTTTCAGACGATTTTTTATTTTACTCAATTTTAGTGAAAATTGCTTCACGTATACGTTCCGTAATAAATTTACTGTAAACAAAACATTCGATATTCTCACTTTGATGACGACAACAGTCTTAGTATTTCTAGACGGGTCTAGTGAACCATCCTTCCACGACAGACGCTTAGAATTTTAATTTCGTCTGCTAATGTTATTGTGTCTCTGTTAGTTGCCAAATTAAGTGTAGTCCTGTTCAGGTTGTATAATTTTCACAAATTACGTTGTGGGTGCCTGAAGTAACCGAAAATATTATCTCAATAGCTTTCACCAATGAGTTAACATAATTGAAACTTATTTGACACCTTTTATCCAACGATAAAAATAACCAAATAAACCACCGACTCTGACGACAACCCCTTCGTTCATTTAGGGAAGTAACTTGTTTCTAAGAGTTGAACCTCATTTTCGATAGGATTCCTATGTGCATTATTTTGTTCCTTTATAATTGCGAACTCTTGTTCTGCTGGTTCGACCAAGTCGTTCACTATCTTTCAAGTGTGGCGTACTTTGGTTGTTTGAAATGCAAGAGGTAAGTGGTCTGAATTTTTCCGAGGATGGGGTCTTCTGTGACAAAGTTTGCGACTGCAAATAGTGCTTGAGTAAATTTATTAACAAATCATCCGTGTATTCTGATTCGGCAATGAAGTGCCAGTAGTATTTTGCAAATGATTTTAAATCAATATGGTTTAGTTTCAGCATTAGGTTAGATTAGGTTGGAGGACGTGTACTTGTCATAAGGGACAAGTACAGTACCCGCAGGTCAAGTTGGCCCATTGTACACAAACGTCCTTATGAAGAAGAAGTAGGAAGTAGGGAAGGGAGAATAGGAAGCGGAGGATTAAACACAGAACAACAAACAAAACACAAACACAAACAAACAAAACACCCTTAGTTGTTTAAGGTTGAAGACCCTTAGCAAGGGCTTCTTTGAAGGTTTGAATTCTGTGTCGAGAGCCGACATCAAGGCTCTCCATAGATTCATTATTAGGTTAAACTGGCTGAAAGGTGCTATGACTTCATTAGTGTAGTCACGCCCAACCTTAAACTACTAATGGTTACAGTTACATTGATCTAAGTTACAGTTACATTTATCTCGCAGTGCCCCGTAATAAACCCAGTAACCAATCTTAAGCTGGCCTTATCCAAGCCCAGCAGCCAACCTGTTCCAACACTGTCTATAGAAGGCCGTAGTCACTTAGAAAAATAACAACCCGATCTATTCTCCCTACGCTCTTCCTCCCTGACCCTTTCATTGATGAGGTGGCAGATTGGGGGGTCAGGAGCAACTATCACATCGCCCTCAGAAAGTGAACATACTTTAGCGAGAGCATTTGCCGTCTCATTACCGAGTATTCCGTTATGTACTGGAACCCAACATAGACGGATTCGGTCCGGTCCAAAAGTCTTCAACGACTGCTTGTACTCGCGAAGGAGTAGTGATGTGCACCAGACCTACGCAATGATCCTTAGCCTGACTGTCAACGAAGATAATTTAAGATTCCGAAGATTTCGAATCCGTAGTAGGTTTAGCTATGGCCTCGATAATGACGGAGTTGCCTGCATAAAACACCAGCACTTGTACCTCTACCTAACTTTGACCCTTCTGTGAAGATAGGTATACTACTCCACCCCTGGAGTATCCCACCATTACATAGTGATGTGGTTCCCACTCATGTATAAAATTAACACACACAACATAAGTGGTGTGAGAAGCTAGGTCGTAATCCTGACTACAGGGTTGTGATAGCCAATTATGTATGCATGTAGTATTTAAACATATTTTTTTTAATGAAATAGAAGCATTTAAAAGTATACTTCAACATGTACGTTTACAAAATCTTAGATTATGAATAGTTTAGTAATTCAGTTTTAGTTTCCCAACCTGAGAATTAGAAAAAAGTTGTCAATCATCATCTCCCTCTTACAAAATTTTTATATAAAATTAATATTCTTGAAGTTATGAGGCAAGAAAGTTAAATTTCACGGTTTCATCCAGATTTAATTAGGCTTACTGCATGCACGCCTTAACCCTAATCGATTGATCTCAACCGAAATTTGACATTTTTTCTTCTTTATCAATATTAGCCAAATTCTGGGGGGTGAGGCTGGAAAAAATCTGACTTAATTTTAAGGGTGACCCTAATATATATATACTATGTATGTATACTATACATTTATGTTATTATACGGAACTGATTGTTATTTTTATATACGTATATTATAAAAACGATTTGATCTATTGTTTTTTTTAGATTTTGTGATTCTCCTACTGAGGATCTAGATTCTCGAACTCCAAAAGGCCGTGGAAAAAGAGGGCGTGCTGCAATAACCCCGGATTTAAGTAATTTTACAGAAACTAGGAGTTCGGTAAGTTTATGTATATATATTTCTCTTTCAAGATAAAAGATCATTTAAATCGGAAAAATAAGTGATCGTTTTATTATTTGTTATAACCCATTTAATTCCGTATTATTAGTCTTTATTATAATTGCGCAAATGCGTCTTGTTAAAAGGTTAAGAAAGGAATGAAAAAAGAAAAGGAAATTACAAAAAAGTACAGGGTATAGGGTTGCCAAATATCTATTATTAACTATCTTTCTCAATGCAAATGTCGTTTCACAACATAAAAAAGTTATACAAATTTCATAAAATAAGAATGTTTTGTGTTAGGCAGGTTTTACGTTAGTATATCGGCAATCATATTTTCTGATGGACAATACTGCACAACCATTTCCTTATTTTTGATTTACTCACGTACATGGTGATCTTACGTCGATATACTTTGATTTTTGTGATATACCGGATGGATCGCAATTTTTTCGGCACCTTGACTGTCTATAATAAAAATTGTTCTTCACTGTTTGAGTAACCAATTTCCAACAGCAATTTTCTTAAAAATATCGCCTCCTTTGCTGCATCAGACATGGCCTCAGGACTGCTTAAGACCACGCACGACTGTTTTCTGGATTCCCAGGAAACAGGAAAATGCCAACGAAAAATATAAATCCTGTGTAGGACTTGCGGTCGACTGCAAATTCCACCCCAATCAGCATCCACGAACCCTATCATAGATATTTCACCAGCCTGGTACACAATCCTTTTTTCAATAGTTCCACGGAGATAACGCAAGATTCTTTTAGCTGCTTGCAAATGCTCCAAGTGTGGATTCGAATTTCTTTGGGATAACTTTGAAACGGAATGAAGAATGTCTGGCCTTGTAGTGATAGCCAGATACATGAACGCCCCAATTAGAGACTGGTAGTCATATCGACTTATTGTATTACAATTATCAGCAGTACATGCCACTTGATGACGTGCATCCAACTGTGTTGAAATTGACTTACAATTTTCCATCCCATACTCTTTGAGTAATTCTTTTATATACTCGGATTGGCATATTTATATGACATCAGTTTCTCATTCTTAATTGACCTAGATAGTGGCGCAACGTTGTAGGGAAAAACCTTGCTAACAATTCCTTCACCTTAGTAATCTGTGATTCATCTCTACATCCAAGTAAGAGGTCGTTGGTATGCACTGCAACATTCACCAACTGTTTCTTCCTTGTAGTCATGTATAAGCATGATTCAAACTGCCTTTGTTCAAAGCCTATTTGCTTTAATACTTCATTTAGCTTGTTATGCCATTCTTTACCTGGCTGTTTAATACCATATATGGCTTTATGTAGTTTGAGCACCTTATTTGGATATCTATGGTCCACAAACATTTCCGGCTGCCGCACATAAATGTATTTCACTGTTAAGATATGCTGAGCTGATGGTGTAAGTGCATATTCCAGTTAACAGCCAATGTTAAAAAAGCGTATTGTTGAATACCTTACCACAGGAGAAAAGGTCTCATTCTATTCTACTCTGATCTACTTCTCTACGCTCATTCCATTTTGTTGCGTACTCCCACTTATAATTTATAGCTTTAGCTCCTTCAGGCAAATTAGTTAGCGACCACGTACCATTTCTGTTATGTGACTTAATTTCTGAGAGCATCGCTTCATACCACGCATTTTTGTTTGGACTACCTATTGCTTCTTCTACTGTTTTTGATATTTTGGACTTCACCATATTATTTAAAGCTTGTTGCTTTCGTGGTCTACCCGGCTTACCATTACTTATAATGTTTGGTCTGCTACGACTTGTGATCTCCTTCTGAATATGGTTTTCCACTTCACTTTCCGAATTAATCTCTTCGGGCGTCTCAAAGCCAAGGAAATCACCACCGTCATCAGAATCCAACTCTTCGATAGATATGTTTTCATGACTCGTGCTAACTTCTACGATTGGTTTCTTCTCAACATTATCTACGACTTGGTGTTGTTCCTGAGAAATGAAGCTGAACTGTTCGTCAGTCTTGTTATCAAATGTACTTTAATCGAAGATTACATTGCGGCATTCTATTATTTTATGGTAATTTTTATCGTATAAGCGATAAGCCTGTGTCACTTTTATTTAACGATACTGCATGCGAACCGAATATCTTCAAATGTTGAACGTTTGGCTTTCTTCCAAACCACATTTAATAGGGTGTTCCTAATATTTTAGTTGGGCATCTGTTTCGTAAATATGCCGCAGTATTTACTGCCTCTGCCCACAAACTTTGCTGCACACCACTATAAACGATCATTTATCTTGCCATTTCTACTATTGCCCGATTGGCTCGTTCGTCTACGCCATTTTGTTGGGGGGTGTATGGGACGGTGAGTTATCTTGCAGTACCTTCTTTTTTAAATTTGTTAAAGTCTTTGTTAATGAACTCACGTCCATTGTCGGTTCTAATTGCTTTAATTTTCCGGCCGGTTTGTTTCCCCACATGGTTCTTGAATATTTTTAACGTTTTAAATACACCGCCTTTGGCTCTAATAAAGTGCATAAATACCCGTCTGGAGTAGTCGTCTGAATATGACAAAGTACTTTAAGTGCCAAGCGAGTGAACGTTGAATGGGCCGCACACATCGCTATGAATGAGATCCAATAGGTTTGGTCCTGGTCTTAGTTTCTTTCGGAAAGGGGGCAACATAGATTTTACTTACATTCACGTTCTACATTTTTCCGTATTAGAATTATTTTGCCTTCCTTGACATATCACATAACGTCTTATAATTAAGATGCACACATCCACTGTGCCTTAGTTGGTTCGAATTATCTGCTGCAAATAGGCTTTCAAATTATCCCTTTGCCAGGAAAAGATTATCTCACTTCATATCTTTAAGTACCACTGCTCCATCAGAACGTTGAATAATTGCAGACGTTGAATCAAATATGCCACGTAAACCCTTTCAACAGCACAACTTACTGACGTAAAATTCATATGTAGTTCTGGGAAAAAATAATATGAAATTTAATAGATAAACCGTTATTATTTTCGATTTTTAGGTCACTTATTCCTTTAGTGATAGTTTGTTTGTCGCCAGCCAACGAAATCTCTTCATCAGGTTCCACGAAGTTCGTGAACATTTATCTGCAGCAAAACATATGCGAAGTCGCACCATTCACATTGTTTTGCATTTTTTATTTGACTTGCGTGTAGTAACTGTACTTATTTCTTTGATGTGACTTCTTCTCTCTCATTTTTCTCTGTGTGTTGTGTCTGCTATCCTCTTCTAAAATTTTTTGCTTAACAGTTGATAACGGTGGCAGGTTGTCCCGTATCACAATGTCATCATCAAAATGTTCGAAATCAGAAGACAAACTGGATAGCAATATACTTACCAGTAACTCACCTTGGATGACAATGCCGCTTTCAGTAAGTTTTTCTGCCCATTTTACAAACTCATTCACATGTTTACTTAAACTACTGATAGCATTGGGTTCAATAGCTTTTTGTATAGAGACACCTTTTGGATTGGGCTTTTAGGCTTATGCATTTCTTCAAGGCGCAACCATGCCTAGTTGGACGTTTTACAGTTCTTAGCTTTAACACACAATGTTATTGAAGCCAGTGCTGTTTCGTCATTTTCTTCCCAAGCCGCTTTGGCGTTTTCGTCCTATATTGATTCCTTCTTTTGGATACCAGTCACTATCCTCCACTGACCACTGTGTACAAGTACGCTGCGCATTTGAATGCACCAACTATCATAGTTTGTCGCCATCCAATTTTTCGATTTGGTACACTCACGACATTTTTAATAGTTTATTCTTTTTTCTTATTTCCAATAAGTTTAAATCACTTAAAATTCATTTTTATTTATTTAAATACTTTGCACAACCAAGGCCTGGGCCCATAACCTGTTTTTAATAATCTGTTTTATTAGTTTTCATCGTTGCGCAAATGCATCTTGTTAAAAGGTTAAGAAAGGAATGAACAAAGAAAAAGAAATTACAAAAGAATTTACAACGGCGTTTAAAAATTTATTATGTTTCCGCAGATTCAAGTTGAATGAACATTTCCACGTTTTTTCGCAGTCAAATAAAAAAAAGTTAGATTATTATCTTTGTTGCACTTTTTTAAAATTTTTTTTTCCTTCGCGAAATTAGTTAGAAATTTGGAAATTATCAAAAACTGTTCATATCCTTAAAACATTAGTTGGAACCAATCGACATTTTTATTCCATTTCATTCTAAGGTATTGAATATCTTAATGATAACGACAGCAAATTGCGCAACAGAATTTTTAATGCTGTTAGAAATTTACGATCCCAATTAGAAAAAAATATAGTGTCGCTTCTTATTCTTTTGAACTATAGAATGGCATTTGACATTATCGACCGTAAAATGTTGTTAAGTAAAATTTAATCTGTTTTAAATATATATCAGCATGTAAATTCTTCCTATCTAAATAATCGGTCTTAAATAGGATTCGGCCTTTTTACTACAGACGAGTTTCACGATGTCATGTACTGAAACGACAAATTTTCTGTTGTACAACATAAATATTGTATTTACTACTTACAGGCACGAGTAAAGTTATAACATATCTAATGCTAGCATGGTGGTTAACCCTACCACAGTTGTAAATGAATTACTATAGATCTAAAGTAGCAAGCAAACAAGGATGGAAGATTTAAAAAAGAGGTGAGTTAAATGTACGCCTCTATCTTTCGAAGGAAGATCAATTGCAAAGACTGTGCTGTAATCTTTCAACGTTAGTTTTACAAAATCGGTAGAGGTTGTTCTGCGTCAGTAATAGTGGCCGGTAAAGTGACCTATCGAAATTCTTAAATTTTCTGTGCTTACTGGAAACTTCGTATCCCAAACACCCCCTGAGAATTAAAAGCTATCTGACTTGATTTTCCTCTCTTCCAAAGAACTTCATCCTTCTGACGTTTTGTAATTCCATAGAATGTTATAGGCTCATGAGGGAATTCTTTTTTCGCTACGTGACATGTTATTTCATTAAATTTCTCCAATATTTTGAAAGTATCTGGTCAATCGCGTGCCATTTTCGAGATGAGAATCGTTCAACTATACCGTTATAGACTTAGTTTGGTGTACTTAAAATACAATTGATGGTTGAATTAGATACATCCTAAAATAATGGGACGTTTTTATGTGCCTGATGGCAGGCAGTATTACCAAAAATTCCTGAAATTTCATAATGTAAAGGTTAGGTTAGAGGACGTGTACTAAGTACAGTACCCAGAGGGTTAAGTTGACCCATTGTACACAATCGTCCTTAAGAAGAAGAGATAGACAGGGGAGAGGAGATGAGATAGGGAAGGAGGAATACGAAGCGGCGGAAGGGGGAATAAGAAGCCAAGAGTATTCAACCTTAACCTACTTAGGGCTGGACAGTTACGAAGGAGGTGTTCGGTAGTTTCCAACTGCTCTTCATTGCAACATACCCTGCAATAATCCGGCTGGGATCTTTCATAATGTTAAACTAGGTAATCTTTTCAATGACAGTAACAATAGTGTGTATCGCAGTCAGAGTAGATTTAAGATGTTCATAGACATTGTTATACACAAATTTAAGTCCATAGTAATAAGCCTTGAAAATAATTTTCATGGTAGGGTAGGATTATAAATAGGATCCAATTTATAGTCGTTTTTATTTGCTTAAATTGTTGGTTTGTTTACTTTGATAGACACATGATTTGTAAATTTCACATTGAAGCAAAACTAGCACGAATTAATTTGAAACTTCAAATTTCATTGATAGATAATACTGCTTAAGATTAGACTCCAAACTCTTACTGCCCTATCCAGTTCTGAGTCCAATCTAGATTTACGTTAATCATTTCTGTGGTACTGCCTCAACTTCAATTTATTGTATCCACATTCGCCTAAAGATGAGGGACACTGCAAACAACGTTGCCAGTAATTTTTGTGTTTCTGTTACATAGTTGGCGCTTGTATGCTACCTTTTCTTAAATACTTAATTTTTTATTAAAAAAATGTAAATAGTTCATGTTAGATTGTAATCCTCCTGACTGAAGGGTTGTAATGAGTAATTAAATATGCATGTAAATTGCTCATGTTATTATTAAATTTATTGAAAAAAAATTAAATAATGAAAATGTTTCTGTATCTGAAAAAAAAATCTTAAAAAAATAGAAAACTTTGCAAATGGTAACGCTGTTGCAACACTTAACCCCGTATTACATACAAAATTATTTATAACAATAAAAATCTATCATAGTTAAATTTACTTTGATCAGCCGCAAATAAATGTTTTTTAGATCTTAAAATTTTAATATTTATTGTTAATTTGACATAAATTTTGATGATACAATAAATAAATTATGAAAAAAAAATAATTGCGGCAATAATTTTTGGTGTTCCTCTTTTATATACTTATGACTTAAATATTTAGGCTGTTTTTATAAAAGTTATATCCTTCCCTATGTCATATGTGATCAGTTATTCCACATATTCTTCTTATTTTCTTTTTAATAGTGTCCACGTCGGTAATATCAACTAGTTAGCTATTAGGTACTGTATTAAACAAAAGTATTCGTAAAATTACTCGTTGAAAAATACTTATATATTGTTACGAAAATGGAAATGGTGTAACTTCGTTTAACATTAAAATGTTAAACAAAAACGGACTTGTTTGCCTGATTGACAAATAAAGAAGAATAAAAACACAACATCAATACAACGAAAAAGGATAACACATAAACAGCAAACAACAACAACGCTGAAGGGACAAAAGTAAACAACCTACACTAACAACAAGCAAGCAAACATGTATGAATGTAAACATGTTGTTTACATTCATAGAAATCTCGTGAAGGCGAAGACTAGAAACTTCGCCTACGAGAACATTCATCAGACTGTTTACATCGTGATATAAAAAGCAAAGCAAAGCATGAAAGATCGGAGTAGAAGTTCAGTCAAGTCTTGTGTGAAGACGAGTTGCGTGTGAAGTAAACCAATCGTGGTTTGAAGATCTCCGTTACAAAGATCTACAGAACAATTGTGTGATAATTGTTATTGTTTATCGCAAAGGGCATAAACAAAGGAATAAACAAATAAAGCAATTGTTGTTGTTAGAATCAATTGTGAACAGTGGCACACAAAAGTTGTGTGATTGATAAAGGATTTTATTAAAATTAAACACAAATTTATTTTTACTTTTATTTGCAATCTACGAGCTCATATTTTAAACGTTTTTAAAAGGTAAAAACGTAACAATATATATATTTTTTTTATTTCATATTCAATTGAACAGAATATATCTCAAAAGATAGTTTTTTTAGGTCAACAGCTAGGAGACGTTTGTTATTCATGTGGTGAACTGTGTTGGTGGAATATCGCAAAGATCGTTAATGGAGAAGGAATACGCGATTTTTGGCTTTTTGAAACATTGTTGTTACTTTCTTAAGACCAGAGTAAAACCTTCGTGACTTTTTTCTCGAAAATTGTTGTGGTAGTATTATGGCTAGCTGGATAATAAATAAGCTTTCGAGTTGTTTCTATTTATTTATATTTATTTATTAGATTGAAATTACTTTATCGTTTTGTCCATAATATATTTTTCTTATCCTTAGGCTTATTTATATTAAATCTAACAAATTTACGCATTTTTTTTTTAAATTCTTGGTAATTTCTCTCATTTTTCATATTATTAGGTAAATAGTTAAATAATTAAAAACCCTTATATAATAATAATTCTTGTGCTAGTTTTGGTGTTACCCTCTGTATTCGGAAATAATCGATATATCTAAGTTCATATGGTTGACTGTCACATATTTTATCTGTTCATATAGATATTTTTATTTTGCTTCATTTTAAAGTGTTGAGTACCAGTCTTTGTTTTATATTCAGCCACTTGAGATTGTTTTAACATTTCATTTATATGTGTCTATTTATCTCATTTTAGAATTGTTCTCATTGTTTTATTTTCTAATTTTTGCATTATTGGTATTTGATTTGCTTTGCCGCATGTATATACAATTGTTGACCCAAATTCAAAATAGGGTTTAATTATTACGTATTATTATTTTCCTCTTTTTTGCATGTATAGTCTATATGTTCATTCAATATAAACTTTCTGTCTCTTATAAGCCCGAGATGTTTTATATGTTCGACATTTTCTATTATCGTATCATTAATTTTAAATAGATCAACCGTATTCATATTTATTTTCATTATATTTTTTTTTCAAGCTTTAATTTATTCATTTTCAACCATCTGTATATTTTACTTATATCATATGATATACTTGCCCGACATGCTTCATCGTCTTCAGCAGACTAATATATTGTATATACGTAGAACCATTTCACATGCGACCATTATATTTGGCATGCCATTAATGTATATTATAAATAGGAGGGCGTCTAGCATGAAACCTTGTTTTAGACCAAAATCATTTTGTATTCCTCCGATATGGAACCCTTTATTTTAGTTATCTGCTTTCTATTCCGTAGGTACGACTGAAACCATAGTGGTGAAGTTGCCGTAGTATAGAAGGTTCAAACCCCAGCTCAGAGATCTCCAACGCAACGATATATAAAAAAACGATATATGACGAAAACTCTGAGAGTAAATAAAATTTTATGTTTCTCAAAAAATCTGTCATTCGGAGTCGACATTAAACTATAGGTGCCGCTCATGTATATAAGTAACGCACACAACATAAATGCTGTGAAAATTTAGATCGTAATACTGAATGCGTGGTAGTAGCGACCAATTATGTATGTATTAGTGACTGAAACTAAAGCAACTGACTTAATATTTTGATATTTCCATAGGTACCTGGTATCATTTTTTCAATAATCCTTTGTTAATATATTAATAGGGTCACAAAGACTTGAAATAGCTATCTTCAAAAAAAGTTAGGTATAATATTATGTGAATCGACCAAGGCTTCGATATCTTGGTGAAACTTTCCAATTTGTGCAGCAGTACCGGTAAATATGTACTGGGTAAATCTGATTTATATTGCTCATTTCAATACTAGGCTCTTTTTTGGTTTAGGATTTTAATAGCACTATCGGTGTCACGAAGTGAATGTTTTCGTAGCTATATTTGGAGTAAAAATATTTTAACAAATGAACTTACTTTTTCCGCATTATTTCTTTCCGCTTTTCTATTGTAATCACGCAGGTTAGGTAAGGTGGCGTACGCCCTTAAAGGAAGAGGTCCCACTTAGACCAGCGCAAACGCGCTGATACCAGGATCACTTCAACCCGGGGGTCAAACATTCCCTTGAGAAAACCAGAGATCGCTGCAATAAAAAGATTTATGTAGGAGAGCTCAGTTAAGGATGACAGAAAATTAGAGCTCATAAATCTCTGTCTCTTTCTGTCAAGACCCAAAGACAGTTTCTTCCTCCACCTCAGACCCACAGCTCATGCGGAATATCTAGTCTTTCGGCATGTCTACTAAGAAATACTATTTTGCGATGGACATAAGTGAGTCGGTCCTCTTCTTGCTTCAGCAGAGTCTAGCAATATTGCTTCCCTATAAAACGATCGGATAATAATCTAATTAACTGCGACAATCGTAATACATATACCCCGCATGAGATTACGGGATCAGTGCCGTCTTTGGCCAGGTCATCAGTAATGCAATTTCCAACGATATCCCTATGAATGATCCGAAATTTCCTCGGCATTCATGAACTAGAAAGTAAATGTCCAAGTAAATCAATATTTTCCCGACAATTAACAGGAATTTCACCGTTGTGACCTCTGCATTTAAAACACTGCAGTAGTTAGGCTTCATATAAGAAACTTTAATATTAGACCCCTTAGCTCCACCATGACCCAATGGTTGGTCTAAGGTCCTATATCATGCCTACCGTCGTTTGGCAGGTGTAAAGCACTATTGTCATTTAGTTATCCTTTCCTGAAAGAGATCAAGAACGACTCACAGATATTTAACTCTCTAGGATGAAAAAATTTAAACCCTATTAAGGATCGATAAGTTAAAAAGAGGATTGTGAAGATTGTCACTTTATCCACACGGTGAGCACCACTCAGGTGTAAACTTTGAATCCTGGTAGAATCTAAAAGAAAGAGCTTAGAACCACGTCGCTGTATTTTTTGTTTAGTGTGTTATTGTGCAGAAAGGTCAGTTAGCTAGATAACAAACTTTACAATTGAGAATATTTTCTAAGAGAGCTATCCACTCAGGAGCTATCCATATAACGTTGTGATTGAGTATGTCAAATGCTTTTTCAAAGTTCACGAAACATAGGTATAACGGCGAGGCATCTTAGTGATCATTCCTTTTTAAGTTCCACTCCTACAAAAATTGTAGGAGAAGCACTACAAGCTGGACTCTCGATAAAGGATCGGCAGTTATGCCGTTGCTTCCCGGAAACTTGTTACTCTTTAAAGCTGTGATAGCTTATATTATTGTTTTCAATGCGGCTAGCGTAGACGCCGTCCACCACTAAGCTTTACATTCACGGAGTAAACATTTTTTCGTAGCGTCTCTCCCAGAGTTACATTACATGCTTTATTGAGTGTTATTGCATCTCCGATGGGTTTCGTTTGATTAGCCAATCTACCCGAAAATATAATTGCGTTTCCCTCAGGAACTTTAATTTCACCAACTATCTTGTTTCACACAAACATAGAATTAAGAGCTTATATCCCTCCAATTTCTTAATTACTTGTGCTAGTCTTGAGGGTTCCATTAAGGTTCTAATAATTTGTGTTCCGATTCGTGTCCATTTTTTCATGCCAAAGGTTGTCATCAGTATTTTCTATTGGCTATTTTTGACACTGGTGTTTCGTTAATCGGTTGTTTTAAGACGAGCGCGTGATTAACACACTTCGTCCGAGTGCGATAATAGGCCTGCCAATTATGTCTCTGCACCAGCGTTGCCACGACCATAAAAATTTATAACCAAATAAGGAAAAAAATAATCAAAATTTTAGGTTTAATACAAAAATTTTATTTTTTTTCTCTGTAGTTAAACTACAAATAGAATTAACGTTTTTATTTATTTGTATTAAAATTTTTTATAAAAATAATTATACATCTCAGTTTAAAGCAACAAAATAAAAGTTGTAGTTCTCTAAATATTCAATATTTAAAATAAATAAAAATACATAAAGTTTACGTTTGTTACGTTTTTACCTTTTAAAAACGTTTAAAATATGAGCTCGTAGATTGCAAATAAAAATAAAAATAAATTTGTGTTTAATTTTAATTAAATCCTTTATTTATCACACAACTTTTGTGTGCCACTGTTCACAACTTGTTTTAACAACAACAATTGCGTTATTTGTTATTCCTTTTTGTTTATGCCCTTTGCGATAAACACTAACAATTATTACACTATTGTTCTATCGATCTTTATAACGGAGATCTTCAAACCACGATTGCTTTCTTCACACGCAAAGTGTCTTCACACAAGACTGACTGAACTTTTACTCTGACTTTGCATGTTTTGCCTTGCCTTTTATATAGCGACGTAAACAGTCTGATGAATGTTCTCGTAGGCGAAGGTTCTAGTCTTCGTCTTCACGAGATTTCTATGAATGTAAACAACATGTTTATAAGGTCCATCCCAGCTGGTTTGTAGCTTGGGAGATAATCCTTTGTTCCGCGTTGGGTTGTATAGTAGAACCAGTTGTCCCTCATGGAAGCCCTTCGTATTTGCTGCACGATCGTACCTGGCTTTCAGCCTATCGCTGACCACTCTTATACGTGTGCGCACAAATTCATAAAATTCATTTAGACTTTCCTGTTTTCCAGAGCATGTGGCATCCCTCTCTGTAGCAGGCTTGACACCAAACTCCAAGTCACCAGGCAGTTTTATCTCGGTCCCAAAAATAACTTTGGCGGGTGATCTAGATGTAGAGAGATCCTTTCTCAAAAAATAAAAGAAGTTTTTAACTGAATCCCATAACGGAGTGTACGCGGAGGACATCTTGGATGTACAAAGACGTTGGAGAGACTAAAAACTCATTTTATTGGTTGGATGTCAACAGGAGTGAGATTGGATCGCGAACCGTAGCCAGTGTATTGCAGCTAAAGGTCCCGTGAGAAGAATTCGAGGTCAGCTTCAACAAAATAAATCGGGGCACCTTTCGAGCGGATAGCGATGGACGTAGCAGGCCCTTTTCCTGTCAGCAATGCGGAAACCTATATGTGCTCGTCGTGATGGATTATTTCAGCAAATGGCCGGAAGTGTATGCCATACCCAATCAAAGGCGAACACAGTGGTTAATGTTTTTGTTAACAACTGGTATGCCGCTACGGGGTTCCGATAGAGCTACATTTCGATCAAGGCAGAAATTTCCAGTCAGCAGTATGCAAGGAAATGTGTGAGGTGTACGGTATCAAGAAGATTCGAACAACGCGCGTCCACCCACAGTCCGACGGAATGGTAGAACGGCTTAATCGGACTTAGAAGAATACCTGCGGAAAGTAGTGAGCGAGCAGCAGAAGGATTGGGACGAACACATACCGAGGTTTCTACTGGCATACGATCAGCGGTCCATTGATGTCA